>JABJVR010012292.1:0-44016 GCA_025773905.1 Chitala chitala | reverse complement strand
ATATATATTTTTTTTTTATTATGTTGTTGACTGCAGTTAAGTGGATCAGCAAATACAGGATCAATGGATACGAGGGTGCTACTGGGGTACATTTCATGAAACTACTGTAAAACGCCCCAAAACTGTGTTTTCTCAAGAAATAATGGCTATAAAATGTTAAATTTATGTAAACAAGGTGCTGGAAAACCTTGTGCAAGAGAAAAAGGAGAGTGGATGGACTTGGACACATTTCATATGTGGCACGGAACAAAATGGCATCTCCAGCAGACTGAACAGAGAGAAGTGGAATAGCCCCGTCTAGTTTTCCAGTATGTGGCCAAAACACTCAGCTCCTTAAACAACTGGAGTAGCCTGTGGGGGATTTAATTTAAAGTTCTACCAGCTGTATCAACATTGTTTCTTTTTCTCTCTCAGAGATGGGATGAAATGAAGTTCAACTACTTTGTTATTGTATTTAGTAAGTTTTTGTAGTATCTTGAGTTTTTTTTCCTTAATACTTTTTACTTTTACTACTCCTTTTTAGAGTAAAAAATCTGTACATTCTACACACTATTATAAAAAAAAACTCATTACCCTATTCAACTAGCCTATTACAAATATCATTGCAGTCTTCCTCCAGGTTCTCTGGTTTCTTCCCACAGATATGTTATTTAGATGAATTAGCCAATACTCACACAGAGTGTGAGTGTGAGTGTGTGTGTGTGTGTGTGTGTGTGTGTGTGTGTGTGTGTGTGTGTGTGTGTGTGTGTGTGTGTGTGTGTGTGTGTGTACTTGCTCACTTTGCAATGGGTTGGCACCCTAGGCTACTTGCATCACTGAACGGTATAAGTGGTTTTGAGTTTTACCAGTTTTTTTAGTCAATTGCATCTTAGTCATGTAAAACATTTCTCTGCTTCTACAACCTGTGTCTGACAGTTTTTTCTGGATGAAGCTTCCCTATACTGGAAGAAAGAGATCATAACCATTTGGGATATAGGAGATTTTTTATCATGGCTAACAATTCATTTATTTACGGACTGTATTTTCCATTTGTGATTTGCAGATCCACACTTATGTTTCTGACACTGAAGGGGCTGTAAGAAGCTCCATATGAGGTCCTGTTCTTTCAGACTTTTTCTAATAGCCACAAATAGCACATCTGTTTACAGTCACAATCAGCAAAGTCCTGGATTCCTGCTACTAAACCAGCTTGTCTCCTCTCATGTCCGACTTCCAGCACAACTTAAGAGACCGGGAGTTCTTGTTGGTCTGATTTCAAAAGGGCATAATGAAATGGCTTTCAATTTCCCCTAGCTCACCTGGAATTAAAAACTACTGCCGAGGAAGACAATGGCAATGAAAAAGCAGTGGAAAAGATTTGTTCAAATTGCTTTGCCCTGTCTGCGATCATCTATCTTTCAAAGTAGAAGCCGTCATGCATTAATTTTTTTTTATCTATAGTGCCTTCCAGAAAATTCTAAATACTATATTCTTGTGAAATGAATTACTTGACTGGTGTCCACAAAGGCCCTCAGTGAAGGATACTATATATACTAAATTTTTTACCACTCTCTCTGTACCATTTCCTGCCATATAAATGTTTCAACTCTCTGTGTTCCCATTGGTAAACTATCACAAAGACACATTCTCACCCCTGACTCCTGATCCTATCTCTTCAAATTACATCTGAGCAAATAGTGCTCATGTATCAGCTGCCTGTGCCTTGGTACCCTAGTTTCCAGGTGTGTGTCACGTTAAGTATGTGGTGAACATTAAACTTTAGGTACTAATTAGTACCTCACTCGACTCCATGTCACATCTGTTTGTTTCCGTCTGTGTGTTACGCATCCCAATTTGTCTTGTGAAGTTTCCCCGTTGTCGATACCTGAAAGCTCATCACTGGTTGGTCAAATATGTTGTAATCATTTTATGCCCAGCACTGACCACTGACAAAAGCTTCTTTGTAAATGTCCATCTGGTTCCTACGCCCATCTGCATGTTAAGTTTTCGCACTACTTATGAATTTTGTGTTTAAGCTTATTTTATGTTGATGTGTATCAGGGGAAGGACAAGATTTACAACTCAGTTTTTATTTGTACAAAGTTACCAAAAATGTTATGGATTGGGTTTTTGTGTAGTTGGTGCAGGTTTTCTGTCTTTCTCTACTTTGGTAACGCTTACTGGGTGTATTTTCTTGTTCCATTGTTTTGTATTTGTTTCATTCACTAAATTCACTAATTAATTATTGTCAATCTTCAGTATGTACTTCCCTTCTAAACGGCATATTTTTGTATGTAAAACAATTGTTGTATCATGCCTTTTTCTCAGTGGGCACATGTCTCCATGATCTCCCTGAAATCTCAGTATTATCACATTTGAGAACCCGTACATCTAACCAGGCAGTATAACATAGTGGGGTCTCACCTATAATGTTACTATTTCACTACTCCCCAAACCTGGCAATGTATATTGGAGCCATTAGGTCTTCTGAGTTTGTACCTGGTGACACGTTTCCACTTAGTCCTGACTGTCCTCCAATACTGTAGTCGCCGAAGTGGCTCCTGCTCTTTATAGTTTTCTTAATCCTGTTAGAATATTATTTTTTATGTATTCTCCAACAATCAAATTATAACTATAAGGAATGTAAGATGTTTTAAAAATGTTTCGGGAGAAAATTGCTTCAAAAACATCAACATTAAAGAGTCAGGGTGTGGCAGGTGTATTTGGTGAGATCCTTTTTTCATCCGCTGTTCACAAGTCTCTGAACTGACAGCCCTGTAATTTTACCCTCCTGTAGTAAATCACAGTTTTGTGTCCACAGACTCATGCTCTCCATGCCTACCTTGTTAATAAGGTTATTTCTTCTATGTAAAAACATAATGTCCCTTCTCTGTGTCATTTTATGACTGTTTCCTAACTCGAAACAGGGAGCTGATTTAAAGTCTGACCATAAGGTGTGTTTCCCTTTCACTTGGCTCTGCTGTTGGAGGTGCTGGGTTTAAACTCTTTATGTTCTGTAAGTGAACAGATGGGAGCCAGAATGCTGTCTCTTCCACTAGGGCTGTTATTACTGGGGAGTCAAAGTTATGAAAGTAGCCTTTAACAGCCTTGAGCGACTCTAATGGAGGCAACAGAGTTCGGTCAGACTGAATGTCTGCCCTCTATGTGTCACTACCTCACTCGGTAAAAACGCCTGACCTGTATCTATCCATCCAGTGAAGAATTTCAAATTTCAGCTCAGGGTTTCTACTATGCTCTTATTTAGGTTATTTTAAAGCTGTTCACCCTTTGCAGGCTCATTTTTGAGATGATGTGCTTTTGCAAGCTCTTTGATGGTGATTTAGTAAGCCATCACTTGTTCATGAAATACACTGGCACGCACTTTCTTATCTACACAGTTTATTCAGAGAATCAACAGCTCTCTATATATACTGTATATTTTATCTTTCAACAACAATATATCTTTCAATTAATTGTGTTTTAACAACAAGTATGATCTTTGGAGACAGCTGTGTACACATTAGAGATGTGCAGCATAACATACAAACAAATCTGTCTTAATCACCGTGTTGGGACTGTGTGTCCAAAGACTTGAGTTTTGCTGCTGTTTTTGTCACACATTTATGGTTTTAATTCCTGAGCAGTACAGAAAATCATTGTCAAATCCTAAGTCTTTTGTGAATGGTAGACACATGAAAAAAAGAAAAAAAGAAATCAAGGCAAGCTCCCAGTCCTGATTGTTATGGCTGCTTGCTTTACTGAAAATATTAATCCTGAAGAGGTACTCGACTCTGAAGTAAAAGCTTCAAGCGATTAAAAGACATGGTGGAAAGTATGTAATAGCGTTGAAAAAAAGCTTTTCTGTAGAAGATAGTTGGTCACAGACCCAGTGGGTGGAAAAATATACAGAACACTAAAAATTGACAAAAATTGCTAAAATGTGCATGGTACTAAAGTGTGTGATGGTACTGAATAGCTAGATGACACGCTAACCTTTTTTTTTTTTAAAGAACAATGTAAATATGTAATTTCACCCATTTTAGAGTGGTTCTTTTACTCTATGGAAACGTTTCACAAAGCCATAGATAACATGTTGTGCGTAATGCAGGAACTAAGATCCAGTGTCATGGTTAATTTGCACATCTTTGCTTAGAAGCAGATGCAAAAATCAGATTTAAAGAGTATTCCAAACAATTCAGATAATAATGCATGAGCATAATCCAAGAAAAGAACAATTATGAAGACCTCAGGTTCTAACAAATGTTGCTTTATTTCAAATAAGGTGGACTTTAGTCCATGAGGCTGCAATCCGTCCATTCATCCATCGCCCCACTGCGTAACCTGTTCAGGGCTATGTTGTGTGGCCTGGAGCCTAGACAGAAATACAAGTACAGTGGAACCTTGGATTGCGATCATAATTCGTTCCGGGAAAGTGCTTGTAATCCAAAACGATCATATATCAAAGTGAATTTTCCAATATGGAAATAATGTAAAGTCGGATGATCCATTCTACACACCCAAAAATATTCATAGAAAATCATTTTAACAGTGTTTTACGTACAAAGTATTCTCCCTAATATCGGAAACGACAATGATTAATACACAGTATAAAGTAAAAATAAAACAAATTAACCTGCACTTTGAGAAGAGTCATGGCTGTTGTGAGGGAGACAAGAGGGAAAAGAGAAGGAGGATGAGGACGACAACGGTTATTGCTTGGAAGGAGAATCTCCTTCCATGAGAACATCTGGAACTGGAATCTCGGGAGTTCTTTCTCTTGAACGATTTTCACTAACACTGCTAATTTTACTTAATTTACGCTTTTTGGATTCACTGTTATCCTTTGACTCACTGGAATGTCTTTCCTTTCGTTCGTATTTAACACAAACCTATCCAATGACACTCGCTTTTGCCTCCGTTTGAGGATTTCAGTGAAATGTGATACTGCATTGTTGTTAGACAGATTCGACTTTCGCACTGCTACAGCCTTATTCAGGTGGTGCTTTTCTACAGAATTTTGTACTATATCTCACATTTTGCACACCTCCCTAATCTCATTTGAAGTATGATATGATATGAAAATCATACTTGATTCATATCATTAACATCATACTTGATATCAAATACTCGTCTTGCAAGTTATCACTTATTAACCAAGTTAAATTTTATTTAAAAAAAATTTGCTCGTTTTGCAAAGCACTCATAAAGCAAGTTACTCGCAATCCATGGTTCCACTGTATATGTAAAAAGTATTATTATTAAAGGTAAATTTACACTTTTACAAGTTCAGTTATTTATAGCTTTCTTTAAATTTATCCAATGCATAAGCAAAAAATATATATAAATAAATTATATTATCTGTAGATTATTTTACATTACTTATATCCAGGCTTTTGTTACTGGTTTTACATTGACACAGTAGTGCTGCCAATTGTAGACAAATTAATACTATCACTACTCTTATGACTCTTAAAATGACAATCTACTACTACACACCAAGGCTGGTATACATTTTTGAATTTTTATTACTATACTATATAAGTTCTATAGTTTCTCTGTTTGCTCAGCTGCTTAGAAAACATCTTCCAATTGAGGTTTGTCGAGTTTCATCCTCAAAAGAAGGAGGAGAAAGGGGTAATCAAACATTTGTAGCAGTAAGCACTGCAGGGTCTGTTTTGTGAGTATGTGCTGCTCACATTTCCATCTCCTCAAGCTTTTAAACTGAAATAGAAAATGGAGATAAAATGTAAGGGATGATGAGGTATGGAAAAACGGTCAAAGAAAACGTTTTGTCATTTTCAAGTGGCACCAGCCAATGAAACGAAAACAGAAATTACTCAGTAATCAGTATTTGTCTTGTCATTAGTTGATGTTTGCTTGCACTGAACTGAAGAGGAAAATTCTGATTTGATCTTATCCAGCCCCTTCTTCATTTAGTCTATCTATTGTTGTTCGTTGAGCGGAAAATGTTTTCATGTTAGTTCCATGAAAGCTACAAGAATTTTTTTTCCTTCCCAAGACAAAATTTTGAAATTACTGTTAAACTGCGTGCTTACATTTTCAAGGAAATGGTTTTTGATTTGTAAATTATTGGTATAAACGTGAAATAACATGCAGGGGCAGGTTATGTGTCTGAAAGGCGTGGGAGTAAAAAGTAATTAGAGTCAAGATATGATTTCAAGAGTAAAAAGTAAATGAATATCTTTGGAAAAATCTGAAAAAAATGCATGTAATCTTGCCTTTATTCTTGACCTAGATCATTCTTTTTCCTTGTTTTCCATTTTAAACAAAGCGGCCTTTTGGCAAACAGTTCTTCGTTTACAAAAAACAAACAAATAACAGACACAAGCGCAGTCCATAAAAAGCGTGAAAACAATCAAGTCAAAAACACAGTAAGTTTTAAAAAGAAAAACATAACAAATCTTGATCAAAATGGGATAAAAAAGCATTAAAAAACTTGTAAAAATGGGATTAAAAACAGTACTGAAATAAATTGAACTCTAGATACAGAAAAGAACTCAAGTGTGGCAAAACAAACGCGATGGTTAGAGTACACACTTAATTACGATGACAAGCAGGTGCCTGAGTAAGCTGTTCTGGGCTTCACTTTGTCCTTCACAACTCGGGTCCTGAGCAAACTGTCACTGCTGAAAACAAAAATTATATATATATGCTGTTTTTGTTGTTGACTGGAGAAGCAGTCTCAATTACTCACGTTACTGATGGAATTGCATCCTTGTTTATCTTTTTACTTCTTGAGTGCCTTGTCCATTTTAATTTCTTTGGGATATTTTCCAAGAAACAAAATTTATATAGCTAATCCAATTGATTGATCTAATTAAACTCATTTAAATTGTCAGAGTTTCCATGCTTCCCTGCACAAAACCATCTACTTACAAAAATGTTTTCAAATTCTGTAATAAATTAAATATTGATTTTCCACATCTTGTCCAGGTGAACATCCTGAAACCATGCTATTTTAACGTATTAGCAGAACAATATTATTAATATTAATATTAATGTAGATGCCTACAGGAGCACACCTAATACAGGTATCCACTTTTTGTTCTTGTCACCACACTGCTGATCAAAAATCAAGAAATTTTAGGCACTAACTTTTTAAGAGATAAAAAGATGAAGCAGCCAACTGTTGTATGTAGAAAATTGAAAATGTGATTTCTGCACAAACTTTTCTTATCATTTGCTTACTATCTTTCATGCATACATTCAGTTTGAAAACTGGAGGATTATTATTTATGTTTTAGATATTCTTTGTATTGTATCTTATTGTATAGTTAAAACAGTGCAAACATTACATATAGGAAACAGAAGCCATTTTAAAACACCATACATAATTTTTACAATCTGCATGTGTTTTTATGAGGACAGAGTTACTGAGGTCGCTGACCTGAAACAAGGTGACTTTGATCTTTCAGTTTTTTTTTTCTTTCTTTTAATACCCAGATGGCACATTATGGTCCACTCCATAGTGCTGGTATGTCACGGTGCCAGGGAAGTGGGTGTACCTCTCACTGCTGGCACTACACTTAGTCTCTATGCACTGCAGTTTTACACTCAGTGTTAAGCTGTTCTGACTGAGAGTTCAGTAGTGCCCTTTTTATGTTTACACATGTCCCCTCTGATAGCTTGCTTGCCTGGGACAGCTTCCAGATCCCCTATAACCCTGTTTAGAACAAGCAGTTAGAAAATGGGGAAAAAAATTAAAATGAACCATTTTTAAAAGTATGCAGGGCTTGTCATACTCTCTACCTATGGCTCTGCTCCACTTAGCAGCATATTCCTGCAGACCAGGTACATTAGTGACTTTGAATTACCTTTAGAATGTACTTGCAAAGTTGTGTGAAATGTGCAGGAATTAGGATTTCATTTCCAGGTACAGTTGAAGTTTATTGGCAAAAGCAGTAGTTGGACAGAAAGGACAGAAAATAGCCATAATTCTACACTGTGAAATTCTTTTTCAAACAAGAATCAAGTTTCGTAGTACACCCGTATACATCTGTATATGAATCCTTGGTATATACATATTTCAACTTTGTTGAACACAAATTCTAGTCCGTGCACATTTTGATAGTATTGACTTTCAGCAAAAGCACGAGAGCATGATATCGTATTGTTTGGATGTTGTCTATCATGTTTTATTACATTGTACGTATACAACCTTTTTGTTTGCTCACTCAAAATTCTCTAAAATATTTGCATAGCTATCCCTGGTAAGCACACGTCCAAATAGATGTAAAGCACAAATTGTCATTTTCAATGACACACAATATTTCCAAAAGTAAATCATCATGAATATTAAAGGTATTAATTTAGATCCATAGCTACAGGACTTTTAGCTACTTAACAAGTCTGAATCCATACTGTTTCCATAGTAATGATTGCATTAACTAACTGAAACTAAGCCCATATCTTTGTGCCCCGATTGCTGTGAGCCCATTTAGTATGCGTGTGAATCAATAATTTATATATCATTAACAACATTAAGTTATATTAATATTAGCCTACATTGCTGATATTCTCTGTATAATTTGAAGTTACTGTATTTACATGTGGTGGTTAACACTGTTGCCTCGCACCACCAGGCCTGGGGTTTGATTCCTGCCGTGTGTGTGGAGTTTGCATGGTCTCCCTGTGCTTGGTGGGTTTTCTCTGGGTTCTCTGGTTTCCTCCCACAGTCCAAAGACATGCAGGTTAGGTTGATTGGTGTGTCCAAATTGCCTGTTGTGTGTGTGTGCCCTGTGGTGGGTTGGTGCTGTGCCCTCTGGAATGGGCTCCAGGCTTCCCTGTGACCCTCACCGGGACTAAGCGGTTAGGAAAATTAATGTACTTACATGTATGATGTTTAGTTTCAGGATGAGGTTGTTATATTAAAACAATTCCAGGAAAGCAAGCCTTGACATTTTGGTAAAAAAAATGAATTGTTGGCTACAAGTTCAGCTCTCCACTGTTATGCAAAGTAAATGCTCTAAAAAAAGTTCTAACAGACAGAGGGAGCTTGTGGGTTTTCACAATGGAACTTTGCCATCCCATCCATCTTTAATGCTTTATTCACAATGAACTAGAAGAGTAAAACTCCTATAAAAATAGATAACTTTACATGGTTAAGGTTAGATATAATTATGTATGAGAACAAACAGTGACATTTAGAACTTATGAAACTTGCCATCATAAACCCAGATCATTCAAAACACTTCTCCACTTACATCATACCATATATTTAAAAGGCATAATTGTATTTATTTTTGTAGTAGTAATTCCTTGTTCCTCTAATCTAAAGCTTTTGAAGGCTTTTAAATGTGACACTTATTTCATAACATACACAGAAGGTGTGTTGGAAGTATAAAAAAAGAGAAAGAAGAGCTTTGATAGTATTTCTGTATGCCTCCAGGCTTATAGGAATATACAAAAACATCTAAACTATATTGTCTTCTAATAAAGGACGGGGACATAATTTTCGATTCAAAATGTTTAAAGCTGTTTTGACAAATTCTTAATTTGTGCTGATATATAACAGCATTACATTTGTCTATGTTATACATTATGAAATATTGTATTTGTTATGACTCTATCAGCTAGGACATTCCGATTTTTACTTTCCAGTTTTTTTGCCTTATCTCTATCTTTACATTATTGAGTCCCAGCGAAAGTATAAATTTTTAGGTTTTCACAATTAGCCTATTCTGCAAAACACCTCAAGATGGATATGCAAAAGAGAAACAGCACTTAAATGTTCTGCAAGACCCCCAGTGAGTGAGGTGTTCACAGTTAGGGTGAAACAGAGTGATATGAACCATGTCAGTGTCCTGTGCCACGCTGTGGCAGACTGCTATATGTGGGTGAGCTGAGGTGAACGGTGGTAGAGGAATATTTCTATAAATATGCATGATTTGTACACCTGGTATCATTTTAACATTAAAACAGCAAGCACAGACAGCGACTGAAATGAAACAAACAATTTAGCTGTAATTAATAGTTACTGAATAGTCATTTGGTGAGTAGGACTTCAAGAGTCTTCAGTATCAAAAGTCTTAATGTTTTAGTAAAACAAATGTTAATTATATGTATATGTATGTATACATGTATGTATGTATATATGTAAGTAAATTGGGTATATATGCATATACGTAAAGTAGTTGTGATATTTGTGAACTTTTAAATATAAATTATAAATTAATGTAAAATGTCTGATAAAATGTCACAGATTCAAAACTGTATCCGTGACTACCACCCTGTGACGGATTTGTGCCCGTCCACGGTATGTACCCTACTTTGTACCCTAGACTGTCTGGTAAGGCTCCATGCCACCTGTGATCCCTTAAGAGGCTGTTAGTTATTTATAATATTTATACAGTGTTTATATTTGGAAAGTCATTTACCTACTTGAAAATAATTCATATCAGCTTTGTACATCGAATGTATTTAAACGGGCAAACAAGCCGGTACAGTGTGCCAGTATTCAGAACAACGACGTTGGTAACGTGGCATATGGGTTAACAGTGGAGCAGAGAACCACCCCGTGGTGTGCTCAAAGGAGCAATGATCAAATGGGTGATTGTATTAATGTGACAGATAATTAACACAGCTCTGTGAAATGTAATTAAAGTTACAATGCATCTCAATTCACTGTTTCGTTGCGTTCATCAGTTTGAGCAACAGAAGTAGCAAAACAGTACAATGGACTTGTACCTTAACGCCAAAAACAAAAAAATCTCATGAGAAGCTTTATAATTGGCCAATTTTACCTTATGATTTATGTGGAAGGAAAAAAGAGCATCACAATGGAAAGGATTTTTCACATTGCAGCCATATATTAAACATGCCCCCCCTTCACCCCCTCTACAATTTTTATTATTCTTTAGTTGCTTGTATCATAGCATAAATCAGTTTTTGAGAACTTGGGATCTATAAATCAGGCATAAGGAAATAAGACTTCTTGCCTGAGAGACAGCTAAATGTTTTCTCCTGTCTAAGAGCATGTGTTCAGTGTCTTACTGCTGTGAGAAAGGACAGCAAGAAGACAGCACACTCGTTAGGTGACCCTACCAGCCGCAGACATGTACAAGCTTACATGTCACTTCTACAGCATGTTTATGCGCTGCCGAGTAAAAACAGTAACAAAATTTTTGAATTGGACAGGTGAAGTTACTGACCGGTTTTTAACCATGGAGATACTGTATAAATATCGTGTCATTTACAGTGTTTTGATCCACTTTCCAATGTGGTTTGGCGAATTTAACTAGTCATAGTTACGGGGGGGGGAAACTATGATTGAACTGACAGTGCTGATTTTGGAAATTTCTTTCCTCGTTTTATTTGTTGCATTGATTGCTTTAGATACAGAATGCAATACAGTGCCAACAGATCAAAGCGTCTCGGTGCTTGAATCCTTTCTCTTTCTTTTCTTATATCTTGTTTCTCTCTCCGCTAACATGTCGCGAAGGCAGCTAACATGGACACCGTGCTGTAGAGAGATGGATTCTGTCACACAATGAAAGCAGAACGAATTTAGACACTGCTGGATTGTGATGCGCTGGTGCGGTCTCACGGAGAGGCGTGCGATGGCAGGGTACAGCGAATTACAACAATAAAAAATGGGCGAGAGAAAACGTGGACTTTTGAAAAAATGATCTACTTGTTTTTTCACACATACAATAACTTCTGCATGTTGATGTTTTTTTTTTTTTGTTTGTTTGTTTTTTCACTAAATGACAAAATTAAATTGCAGTTTCTTTTGTCACCTGGCCTTAGGTTTATCTAATTTTAGGAGTTAATGACAAGTCCATTGATAGTTGTGTAACCGAATAGCTCTGTGCTGCCTCAGTGTCAGAAAAGAATTATCATTATTAAAAAAAAATCTATTCTTTATTGTAATTAGTGGAAAGATGTGAAACCATTTGGCAGGCTGTAATGCGTCAGAAATCACACGTTAGGATGGGATCCTCTTTGCAGAGGTTTTATTGACGTTATAACACCAAGTCAGGTTCGCAAGCCTTGAGCAGAGTCCTTTAAGATGGTCGAAGGGTCGTGGATGCCAAAAAGCTAAGCCGGTACGAGGACGGGGGTTGGAAAAGATATGAGAGGTTAGACTTAGGGAAGGGATCTTACACGACGAAGCCGCGGTCACAGACAAGCGAATCATAAACCGCTCGGCACACATACTAGATGCAATACTTCGCGTTAGATTGCTGTCTTTGTTCTGGTTTTATACACTGTGCTAAATCACGCACGTCTGGCCGGTACTGACAAGGGGGGCGTGACGCATGCATTGTCTATTACATTTTATATTTCTGTTTCTCTTATACCACTCTACACACCATTTCCTATTTTTGTTTTATGTTATTGATTGTGATGTTTTCTGCAATTTGAACCTATTTAATTTTATTTTTTTTTTTTGTACACAGCATTACTGAAATTAACTCGCACTAAAAAACAGACAGTTACACTCGTGTGTTCAGGATGGTAGCATAGCATTCCATCTTAGAGGCAGAAAAATACATTTTAATCATATACTGGTGTATCTGTAGCAAGCAGGTCTGTTGCCACAGCAATGAGGTTACACTTCAAATCTGAGAGCCACTCCTGGACATAGTAGTGACTATTATATTTACATTTACTGAACACTGATTTGAGTGCTCAGTTTCACTAGTTCATTAACTCCAGTATGTGCAAGTCCTTACGTGGGTCGCCACTGAAACTTTCCAGACCTTGATGTTTATTGTTTGGCATTTAATTATAATTTTTTTTTTTTTTTGATATTACAGAGGTTGGCAAGTTGTAGTTTGGCTACATTTTTGGCATTTACAGATATGTGTCATGGCTGTCGTGACTGTTTCTTGCACTCTTCTGTTTTCCTGTTCACTGGCTGTTAGCTGCCTTGTCTGAGAACCTTAGGAGTTGAGAGATTTCTCTTCATTCAAATGGAAAGAGGGAATATGTCATGACAGCTTTTTGAAACTGGAGGGAGCTCTGTGATGCAGCTCAGTTCTTCTTGCTTGTCTATGCTTATACAACAACCTGCAAGAAAATATTCAGAAAATAATTTTGTCTGTAAAAGTAATTTAAAAGATAAAGTAAAACTAATCCTGTATGGGACATGTACCCTCACTGAGTTCCTGCATGCTGCACATGAACAGGTTGTTTAAGTCTTAGTTTATGACAACCCAGGGACCATTCCCAGAACATTCACTGATGTTTGCAGAATGATCTGAATGTTCTGGGAATGTTCGGGCGTTTTGGGAACATTCCTTGTTTGCTGAGAAGGAGCTTCAATGGGGACCCTGGGGTATTTTTAGAAAATTCCTCCCTTAGGTCCCGCAGTGGTGACAATCAAATATCCGATGTGAGAAAACTGTCAATACAGTGCTAATAACACACACTGGCTCACATGAATACAAAAGAATGGAGGCCAAGGCAAGATTAAAGAAGGGAGGGGGACAAATAAAGGGGGGGGGGATATAGAGAAACACAAGGGACAAAAGCGGGGGAGAGAAAAGAAGGGAGAAGGTTGTAATGCAAGCAAGGGTATGTTTCTCAGCGCTCAATAAGTTCGACTATGAAGGGCCTTGTTTTACTTCAGCATGGGCAGGGCAGGACGTGGGATTTGTGGAGTGATAAGGTTTCATCATATCCCACACTCAAGCAGCATCTGGTCTTTTTGATCCTAGAACAGATTCAGCCAGGCTGCAGAGGGCCGTCAGGTGAAGATGGATTGAAACACTTGCATGCAGTCCCACTTCAGTGTGCTGGCAATATTAATCTTCCCATTTGCAGATGAAACTCCCCACTAAAGTCATCCAGCACTTAAAGTGCTTTGATACATTTTATTGTGTGCCTCCGCAAACTGCTCTGGGCATGTCTGCGCTATTGGGAGACTCTTTAGCTGAAAAATGATTTAATATGCAATAGTTCATTGTTTCAGACACAGAAGAAAGAAATAACAGGAACAAAACAGGAAATTTTCTTTTAAAAAGTTGTTAATTTGTTACTTCATGTGACTGCCTTTACACTTTTTTTGAGCGAGAGAAGTAGGTGGTTTTATTCAGACTGAAGACAGATAAGTTCTCTCTGTTCTGTAAGACAGGGACGCAGGAAACTCACCAATCTTTCTCACACATACAGTTTTATTTAATGCATTACTATTTCTGCTCATACCAGTCTTCTAGCGCACAGCCGTTCGGCTATCTCTCTCCAATTATAAGCACAAATGTCGGTAATGCATAGTAAGCCGACCGTATTGTTAGAATGGGTTTTATTGTCATTGAGTACATATACACGTTACAACACATACATGTTACAATGAAACTGGTTCTTTGCATTTTACCCATCCCATAGGAGAAGCAGTGGGCAGCCATTATTCAGCACATACTCAATGTCTTGCTCAGGGCTGGTGGCTGGGGTGGGATTCCAAGTCCCAGCTTAGCCGTTGAGCCACCAGCCATACGCAACATGCACATGATCAACAGCTAATGACATTGCTTATTTTAGAACGGTCCCTGACTTCCTGTCATGCTCGACACATGCAGTTTTATACACTGCGTAAGGCTATAGCGAACTACAAAATAAGCACAAGGCTCTGTCCTTCTCTGAACGTGTTGATGTTCTATAGAGATTGGATGCCAAAGAGAGCCAGATCTGAATTCTGAGATGTGGCATTCATTCAATTCAGGTAAAATCACAAATTTGTAGCAAAACTCCTGACCATTTGAGTTGCATTATTTAAAATGGGCATAATGAAAATCTAGATTTATGACATTAATCAGTAGAATATTGTTCAGATGACAAACAAAGGCATTGTTCATAATATTCAGCTTGGAAACGTGAAGACACCAACTACTGTAATGATGTCAATTAAACATTTTGTTGTGTGCACTGTGCACTACAGTGTCATAATGTATAGCTACTAGTCATTATTGAGTTGTATTAGCTAGGCCCAGCTACATTTATAAGAAAATTCTTAGTCTCAGGGAGTGTATATAGATGAAATGCACTGTATGCTAAGTGAAACACACAAACATACTCAGACCTTGTGTATCTTTTAAGCATGTCCAGATTCCCATTTGTCTTTGCTGTTTGAGAAAGCAATGTGCAAAGCAAAAGGGAAATTTTTCCAAAATAAATAAATGGAATTGTTTTTAGTCAACTATCCAAAAAGTCAAGAAGTCTAAGAAATATTTTGGGCATGCAGAAGGCAATGGTGTGTTAACTTCTGGACTGTTTGTGTGCTTAAGCAGAAGAGAGATGTAAACCGTACCACCACTGACAGAAGCTGTTCATCTCATTCCAAAACTTTCAATTAATAACTCAGATTGCAGTCGTGGCTCAGACACTTGTGGGGCTTGACATCCACAGACGAGCTCTCGCTTATGCATTCAACACGACCAGGGCGGAATAAGATGTGGGTTTGGTTCAGTTCAGCAGCGAGATTAAAACTCTAAAAAGGCTGAAATAAAACATTAAATGACATTAATGCTTTAGATTTCTCATAGGGGAATTATTTTCATGCATTGCTTTCAGTATACTGGAAGATGTGCATGTGTGAAGACCGTGGTCTTCTGTTTACCCTTATTTTATATAGTGAAATGCATCTGGGGGAATTTAACCGAATGTGACATTTGCAGATTTCTGTTTCATCCTACCATCTGATGAAATATAATTATCATCCTCGATTGCATGTATTGAGTAATTTATAATTATAAAATAAAGGATTGAAATTATTGAAGTGTGGACATATTTAAAAAGAATCTCAGCTTCTCAGTTTTAAAGGTGTTTTATTATTACCTTTGCTAGGGTGTTGTAGAAAAAAATGCTGAAAAAAGCCTTGTTTATACAAACTTGATTAGTTGGCAGACGTATGTAAAAAATTTCTGACCCCTCAAATTGGATATTTTATTGGAGCCTTTATACCTCACTCAGTGGTATTTCAGAGCTAGAATTTAAGTTGGCAGTAGCCAGATTACAAATCCACCTCCATAACAGCTACTGTCCTGTTCTGCATTTTTTTTGCAGTTAGGAAAATAAATGCAAATTTATGTTCTGAAGTTTGTGTATGTGTACATATTTGCATGTGATGGTTACCCCTTCTCTTCTGCTAGTTCACAGATAGCTTCAGATCACAGCACAGTTCCATCAAAATCTTCAAAATCTTACACAAATGACACCACCACAAACAAAGGCCATGGATGCAAACTACACATACATGAAGCAGGCATCTGGTTAAAATTCTGGAGATGTGAGGAACAGATCACATACGCCTAGTGCTTCCTCGAGGGACCTTCTCAGCCTTAACTGTTTCTCCATTTGATCTCTTTTTGTAATACGAGTGCACAAAGACAGCACATAATTCACTATAGATAACACCTAACAAAAAGGAAGCATATAGAGTTGCCACCAAATCAAAGTGCACTATCTGTTGGGTTTTCACTATTCATTTCAGGGCTGGCTTTTATAAAGATGAACAAAATTAATTTTATTAATGAAATGGCAATGACGCATGGAAAAACTTCCCTTTTTCCTTCACAAGTTTTCTTCATGTGTCTCAGCATCACCATCATCATCATAATCGTCATCTTCATCATCAATCATGGGTTGCCTGCATTTCAAAAGCTCATCTGTAGCCGAGGCTTAACAGCTTCAAGGCACAATAAATAAACAAATAGTCATTTATTTTTAAACTAGTGGAGTCTGTCTTGGGCAACACAAGGCACAATGAAGGGGTACACCGTCAACAACCCGTCACAGAACAACCCACATGTGCACCTAGAAAACACGCTCACTCTATACATAGCCAGATGGCCAGATCTGAACCCAAACCTGTGGAGGTATAAGACAACAACAAAAAAAGCACTACCTCTGGAGCCACTGTACTGCTTAATAAATACAATGAATATATAAGCATATGTAAGGGAAAGCTACCCCACAATGTCTGCATTGGATTTTCATGTCACTGCTCACCCTGTCGTGCTTTACCCAATAATAGCATAATTTCCTCCCAAAAGATATTTCAGGAAGAAAGTGCTTAATTAGTAAGTGCAGGTAGTGACTATTAAATATGTAGTGCATGTAAGTTTGAGTGAGCTGTGTTCAGTCTTATTTATTGCAGACGAGCCAATCAGAACGTCTTCAGCTGCAGCTAATAAGAATTGACGTTTTGTCATCAGGAGGGTTTTGCATATTGTGGACCCTGCACTCAGTGTTCTATATGGGGCATTGAAAAGGACAGTTTCACTGCTGAATGGGTTTAGATTTATTTATCCAGTTCATAAATCAGTTTTCATAGATTGTTGTGTATGGAATATCAAACCATCTTAAGAATGAGGCACATACAGTAGATATAGACCTGTTCACTGTATCAGAAAGTTAAACTATATTTCAGGTTATGAAATAGAGTTTGGTTTGAAGCTGCAGGAAATAATATATGTCCCCTGTATGGTGATTGAGAAATTAAAAATGAATATTTACGAATGGTGATAACAGACAACATAGAAATCTCAACAGAAAAACAGAAAAATAAATTATGAATGTTGTATTGCTACTGGTGTGAAAGTGTGTGGTGAGGCAAACGAAATTAACCGCATGGGTTCTTCAACTCCATTAACTTTTATTATTATTTTTAAAATGGCATTTTCAACACACTCTCCACCATAACTCACAATTCTCTTCGTGCTGGAAAGTTCCCATGTCGTTATTATATGCAAACAGCATGTGTTTCCCATTTGTTGAATGTCACACATTATTCAAATAAATATATACCAATACATGGTCTACTGCAATAAACAATGGAAAGTTCAGAGAAAATATTTTTGCCAGAAAAACATTGAACATAGAAAATCCACGAGTCTCATTATTGTTTATTACAAATGGATTAATGTACAGCAAATCCATGTAGTTTATCTGGGCCTTTCAACTACTATGACTGTATCCATCCATCCGTACCAAACCACTTATCCCATATGGGGTCACAATGGAGTTTATGATTTAATGGTATATGTAATTTGATGGAGAGAGGATGAAAAAAGAACACGCGTACATGTGTAATGTGTGAACTGATTATAAAGGCAAATAAGATTTGTTCAGAACAGCAAGTTTATCTCAATAATGCATGTTGCTATATTGTCGTCACAAAAGCGCCACTTTTCTGGGACAGATATTCTTTGACTGTCGTATCCCCCACAGCATACTGCAACACAACTCTCATAAATCATTCAGAAAGAAAAAAAAGTGCAAACACAAACATGAATCCTGAGCGCTTAACATCTCCTGTCCAGCGTGTTCTTTCAAAGAGCACAGCCACGACGCAAACAGCGAAACGAGGAAGACCTTTCTGGTCAAAGGCTGTCTTCCTTTCAGGCAAACATGACTTTCAAATGATCTGAATTCTGAAGGGACGTGTCCCTGATTTAGTGTTTCAGATGTAGCTCCATTTCTGTAAGGGCTGAGGTCATAACCTTAATCTTGAGGATAATGAGTGTAAACAAATACTAACTGATTGAGAAATGGGTTTATCAGAATGACAGCGCTAATGTCCTCTTTGTCTTATTACAGTTTCTGTGCTATTTCATCTCTTCATTTATTGAATTCATTCTTTCCTTTTTGCAAACCATTTATCCAGTGCAGCCTGCAAGGGGCATCGACCCTAACCTACACGATAAAGCACATAGTCACTGATGCTAAGGGAACTCCAAGCTTTTAACTTTATATTGATAAAAATAGTACCCACCTTAAAAATAATCAGGAAAATTGTTTTAGTAACCAATGAAATTTGCAGGATGTTACAATATTGTTAAAAATAAAAACGTATTTCTACTGGCCTACACGGTTGCAGCTGTTAATCACTTTTGTATTCACTGTATAATACAATTTTTTTGGATAATATGGTTCCCTCCCACAGAACAAAGATACGGAATTTAAATGTACTGCTCATTCTACATTGCTTCCTTTTAAGATACAATATTGTTCCTTGCTTTATATCCTGTGCTTTCCAAGGTAGATAAGAGAGAACTCTGTTGCCTATCCCCCCCCCCCCGCCTCTCTCTGTCCTTCTCTTTCTCCCTCTCTCTCTACACATAATGTTAGCTCCCTGGGCGCTGAGAAATGGCTGCCCACTGCTCCACCAGGGGATGGGATAAATGCAGAGAACAAATTTAATAAATAAATACGGCATGGGGCAGTGGATTGAATAATGATTAGAATCATTGCCTGATACCAGATTAAAAATGGGAGGGCTTTGTCAGAGAACGTATGGTGGGAAACCATATGAGATGTGGATGGTTAACAGGATGCTAGTCGCTCTGCTGTGGTGACCCACTCATGACGGCAGCCAACAGGTAGAACGGGGAACGGAAGGTGGCTCAGTGGTCAGCACGCTTGCCTCATACCCCTGAGGTTGGCTTGAATCCCAGCTGCCAGTGCAAGCAAGTGCATGACCAGTGCCAGTCCCAAGCCCAGATAAGGATGGGAAGGTGGCATCAGCAAGGGCATGCCACATAAAAACTTGTGTCAAGCTGCAGTACACATCATTAACTTCATGGTTGTTGATCTTACCCCCCTTATGGGGAGCAACTGAAAGTTGACTAAATATCAGTCAGTCATTTTCTTAACCACTTAGTCCTGGTGAGGGTCATGGGGAAGCCTGGAGCCCATCCCAGAGCACATAGGGCAGGGGACACCCAGGACAGGGTGCCAACCCACCACAGGACACACACACACAATGGGCAGTTTGGACACACCAATCAACCTATCCTGCATGTCTTTGGGAGGAAACCAGAGCACCCAGAGAAAACCCACCAAGCACAGGGAGAACATGCAAACTCCACACACAGACCCAAGGCGGGAATTGTGCAAGGCAACAGTGCTGACCACCACGCCACTGTGCCGCCATATGTCAGTCAACTTTATACAATTTATTTATGTACAGTATGGCATATAAACCAGTTCTGCCTACAATAAATCCATATGGCAAACATTTACAAGTGCTGTGTACTGTGATATAATCATCATCTGAATTCTAGAGTACATCCGTAGTATTAGGTTTGCACGTGTGCATCCTTACTGAATTAAAGGGATGTGCAGTACTTGAGGGCTGATCGGTCACATCTGACATGTATCTTTTTAATTTTCACATTGTCATTCCTTTAAAATATGCAACCATAAAAACTGGTAATACTTCATCCCATTCATTCTGTGTTAAAGAGTAATCCACAGGGCTGGCAACTACAATAACAACACAAAAATTGTTCTTGATTATAAAAAAGGAGAAATAAATGCAATAAATGCTTGTTGTATCCTCTGTTGATGATGTCTACTTCTTTACAAAACAGGACAGTGCATTATGATGTCCTCCTAGAGCTTGGCATCTGGGGATCCTAAATTGCTCAGAGAGTTGTATTCTAGCCCAAGCAGGTCTCAGGCTTGTTCCTGGCATTTCCATATCTCTCTTCTGGGATGAGTTCCTCAAACCATCAGATGTGTTCTCTGTAATTGACCGATGGCTTTTGGGATATCTGCTGCTGAATTTTCTGCTCATTATATTCTAACTTATTACATGAAACTATTGTACTAATAACAGTAATAAATAATAATAATCCAAACTGCATAAGCAGCAAATTTGACCAGTAGGTACAATTAATTCTTTGGAGAATCAGCACAGGGAAGTTCAGTGTATGTCCCGTGATTTAATTTCGTACTCCAAATACAGTATATACAGTTAAGCAGACAGTAATTAAATGATTATTAGTGTCAGCATACTTTGTACTGTTAACACAGTTTGCATAGAAAGCTAAGCATCAAGGGACAGCGGTTCATATACTGCAGGTAGTTAAAGAATAAATATGTCAATGAAAAATATTGACATAAACAAACAAAGAGCATGAAAGGGAGTATATAAAATATGCTCATTTGTTTTAAAACTCACAAAAACATTGTGGTGATGTGCAGTACATATGGGAAGACTATGACATTTTGTATCTTACAACAAAGTAGTGCATAAGACAAACATTTTTAACAAAAAAATGACAACATAGAGGTAAGAAATTCATTTTGTACTAAAGAAGACAAAGATTACCATTGGACAGGAAATGCCATTTGGTTAATGGCAATGAAAATTTTCACTACTCATTGTGAAACTACAGATAGTAGGTACAACTACACAACAATATACCAGGAGAACTAGCAGAAGGAAACATCCAAGAAGATCAAGAAAGACAATGCCTGTTATTAGGAAGGGTGGAAGATACCATGCTCACAGTTATTAGGCAGGGTGGAAGATACCATCCTCAAAATAAGATAGAAGCGATCCATTGCAAAGAAGCCAAGTGCAGCAGAAGACAGTCCTACAAAGAAGCAACAACCTGGAAACTGGGCCATCATGTTTTCTGAAGAGACAAAGCATGTCATTTTTCACAGCTGATGGCTACATATTTTTTGATCAGGGCAAAAGTCCAAATTATACACAAAATAAAGTTTTGTGCAAGACCAAAGAAATGGAAGACGCGTCTCTTGACACGGACCTCGTTGTTCATCCTGTGTGTAAAATGCTGACAGACACGGGAACTGAAGGAATTCAGAAGATCAAAAATCAGAGGAGGAAGGAGAAAGAGCTTCTTGTCTTCTGTGGGTTTGGAGAGAGAAACGAAACTGGGAGCAGTACAGAGATCTGCAAGGACCACAGATGTGTGGAAAAGAATCCCCTGACTTTTGGGGAGGCCCAGCTTAGGTGTAAAGCATAACAAGAAAACAAATATAATCAGTGCAAGAACTGACTGAAATAATGTAAGAAATTATGTCTGAAAGGAAAAACAAAAGGCTGAACTCTCCTTAAGTGTAAACAAAATGTATACATATGATGAAGACTGACTTCTTTAAACACAGAGCCATTACTTCATGCCATTTCAAAGTTATAGTGTATCCAGAGCATTTCAGGACTCCATTCTTTTTTTTTTTTTTTTTGAGGCCCTGAATATAATATGATAAGTATGGCAGAGTTTTCAAGTGGTGAGAGCAACAAGGCCCTGGGAATTCATCTGGGATCTTCAGCTGCCAGAGATGGATGGAAAGCCATGAGCTCTAATATTAGCAGCAGGAGTCCACCCTTTAAAAATTAACAGTGACGGACCTGTCAGAATAGCCTTACAGCAATGCTGCTACTTTTCATTTTCAGATGACAGAAACGAGGTCCAGTGATATTTCATGGGTCAATATGAAGGAGGTCAGTAAAGGGTAACAGACAAGTATTTTTTTCAGCTAGCATGTCGGGAAGGAGCTAAATGTTACATGTACAAGTGGAAAGCTAAAAATTTATTTTTCTCCTAGCATTTGCTGCATGGTGAGCTGGGTGTAATCTTTCAGCCGAGGGATAGAAGAACTGTCAATTTTTTTGAACAGTACTTCAACAAAATGAACTTGGAACAATTACATAGACGAATATGTACCCTGGAGAGAAAGACACCTACTGTATGACTGAGGACATGTACAGAAAAACCAACTGCAAAACAGTATCTTATCAGACCCAAGTGAAGAGCAGTTCTGTACGTTTCTGTATGCTGAAATGTATTTTGTTCTATGCTGTGAGTTTTGTTTTCAAAATTAAGAGCTAAGACATGTAATTACAAATATCATATTACAGTAGTATTAATATTTTACGGGGCTGTTACTTCTCATATAAGAGTATGATGTCATGGCTATGAATCTAAACTTGTTGGTGGTGCACATAAATTTCTGAAAAAATTCAAAACCTTAACTCATTTTACATCTAGCTTCTTACAACATGTATCCATGCAAGAAGCAAAAGAACCACTGTCCAGTGGAATTTGAGTGTGTGCCAAAGGCTGCAAAAAAGTAATAAACCATTATGTAAATGCTAATAAAACTGTGACGCAGGAAAATGCTCTTCATGGACCTGATTCTGCTTTATCTTTGCCAAAGTTAGAACAGTGGCTCATAAAAGCAAAGATATACTGTAATACTACTGAAGCACTATTTTACCACAAGCCAGCTGTCGTTTGAATTTCCGACTGTGACATATAATTATTATTGACATTATCGGCATGCGCAAGCATGTCATAATTTGCAGTGTTGTGTATTTGACATGATTCAAAGCATCTTGTACAGATCTGCTCTAAATAATTTCTTAGAAGCACAACCTAGAATTTGTTTTATTATTATTATTGTAGCTGTATTACCTAGTGACACTTTGAAATATGTGTAATATTTGAATTTCGCTGCTTTTCAGGTATACTTCCTCTAGCATAATGATTTGTAGGACTGGTTTTCTTATACACTAACAAGAATAATGTAAATACATAGCAATGCTCTGAAGGCACATGTATAAAAATATCAGACTAGGGCTAAAATTTGTCTGGGATATACCCTCACAAAAGGGTGCATGATACTCTTACACATTACACTATGCTAAGTCTTGCTGCAGCTTCTTCGTTTGGCTGCTCCCTCTAGGGGTTGCCACAGCATTTCATCGTTTTCCATACCAACCTGTTCTCCACAACTTTCTCTGTCACCCCAACCTCTCTCATGTCCTCCCTCACTACATCCATGAACCTCCTCTTTGGCCTTCCTCTTCTCCTCCTATCTGGCAGCTCCATCCCCTATATACTCTGTATCCCTCATCTGCACATGTCCAAACCATCTAAGTCCCGCCGCTCTCACTTTGTCTCCAAACTGCCCTACCTGTGCTGTCCCCCTAATATATTCGTTTTTAATCCTGTCCAATCTTGTCACTTCCAGTGAAAACCTCAGCATCTCCACCTCTGCCTCCTGTCTCTTTGTCAATGCTACTATCTCTAGCCCATACAACATAGCTGGACTTATTACTGTTCTGTAAACCTTCCCTTTCACTCTTACAGCTACCCTTCTATCACAGAACACTCCTGACACTCCTGACACTCTTCTCCACCCACTCCATCCTGCCTCTATGCTCTTCTTCACTTCTCTACTATATTCCCCATTACTTTGAACGGTTGACCCTAAGTATTTAAACTCATTTACCTTCGTTATCTCTGCTCCTTGCAACTGCACCATTCTACCACCCTCTCTCTCATTTACACACATGTGCTCTGTTTTGCTCCTACTGACTAACATACCCCTTCTCTCTAGTGCATACCTCCACTTCTCCAGGTTCATTTCCACCTGTTCTCTACTTTCGCTACAGATCACGATGTGATCCGCAAACATCATAGTCCATGGAGACTCCTGTCTGACCTCATCCGTCAACCTGTCCATCACCATTGCAAATAAGAAGGGGCTGAGACCTGATCCTTGATGCAATCCCTCCTCCACGTTGAATCAGTCCATCATTCACACCTCACTGCTGTCATGCTGTCCTCATACATGTCTTGTACCACCCTCACATACTTCGCTACTCCTGACTTCCTCATATTGTACCACAGCTCCTCTCTTGGCACTCTGTCGTATGCTTTTTCTAAATCCACAAATACACAGTGCAACTCCTTCTGACCATCATTGTACTTCTCCATCAACATTCTCAAAGCAAATGTCACATCTGTGGTGCTTTTTCTTGGCATGAACCCATATTCCTGCTCACTAATTGTCACCTCACATCTCAGCCTAGCTTCCATTACTCTTCCCCACAGCTCCACAGTGTGGCTCATCAGCTTTATGCCTCTGTAGTTGCTACAGTTCTGTGCATCTCCCTTATTCTTGAATATCGGGACCAGTACACTTTTCTCCACTCATCAGGCACCCTCTCACTTTTGAAAATGTTGCTAAACAATCTGGTTAACCACTCCACTGCTGTCTCTCCTAAACATTTCCATACCTCCACTGGTATATCATCTGGGCCAACTGCCTTTCCATTTTTCATTGTCTTCATAGCTCTTCACACTTTATCCTTACTAATCCACCTCACTTTCTGACTCACTGTCTCTACCTCATCCAACCTACCCTCTCTACCATTTTCTTCATTCATCAGCTCCTCGAAGTACCCTTTCCACCTTCTCAACACACTCTCCTCACTTGTTAACACCTTCCCTTCTGCATCCTTTATCATCCTAACCTGTAGCACATCCTTTCCAACTCGATCCCTTCGTCTGGCCAGTCGGTACAAGTCCGTTTCTGCTTCTTTAGCGTTCAACTTCCCATACAACTCATTATACACCTTTTTCTTAGCCTTTTCCACCTCTCTCTTTGCCTTGTTCCATGTTCCCTTGTACTCCTGCTTACTGATCTCATCTCTCTATATTATCTCAATTCCTTTTCACCTGCATCTTTTCCTTTGTGATTTCCTGGACTTCCTCATTCCACCACCAAGTCTCTTTGTCTCTCTTTCTATGTCCAGATGTCACCACCTTACAGTCCTTAATCTTATTCAAGTAGCATCTTCTGCATAGAACATTGTCCACCTACACACACCTTCCCCCACTCTTATAGGTCACCCTATGCTCCTCTCGCTTCTTAAAAAATGTATTCACCACTGCCATTTACATTCTTTTTGCAAAATCTATCACCATCTGCCCCCTCAACTTTTACATTAATCATCCTATCAGATGCCCTCTTCACTTCCAATACACTCTTACTATACTCTTCCTTCAAGATTACCCCTACACCATTTCTTTTCCTATCCACACCATGGTAGAACTGTTTGAACCCACCTCCAATGTTCCTGGCTTTACTGCCCTTCCACTTTGTCTCTTGGACACACAATATATCTACATTGCTTCGCTCCATCATGTCAGCCAGCTCTCCCCCTTTACCTGTCATAGTGCTGACATTCAGGGTTCCTACCTTCACCTCCACACTCTTTTGCTTCTTCTTCTCCTGCTTCTATCACGCCTTCCCCTCTCTTTCTTCTCCTTTGCCCAACAGTAGCCCAATTTCCAGCAGTACCCTGTTGGTCAGCAGTATTTATGGCAGTCGTTGGTAACCCAGGCCTCGACTGATCCGGTATGGAAAATTTGTTTGTGAACCGCATAATTGTTTTGGCAAAGGTTTTACACGGAATGCTGTTCCTGACACAGCCCTCCCCATTTATTCAAGCTTGGGAGTGGCATCTTGGTGGCGGAATTCCACCTTAGTGGCTGGGTTTAAGTCTTGCTGTAGCAAAATTGTAAAATTGTTACTATACTTTAGTTTGAGCTACACACATCACCAGTTTCAGTCATTGTAAGTAAATATACCTATCCCAATTAAAACGTTTGTAGCTTGTTATAACACTCCAGGTGAAGGAGGGGAAAATGTGCAAAAAGGAGGTTTATTACAGATCTAAGCAGGATAACAAAGGTCCAAAACAAACATCCAGCCACTTCTAATGCACTAGCAAACATTACAGCTAACAACAACCAGCAACAAACTAAGACAAGCAGGGAGTATATATAGGAAACACACTAATAAGACACAGGTGGGGATTACTGATACAATTAAGGAGACAATGAGCACAAAGGAATTGGAGAAACAGGGGCAAAGGCGCCAACTACTGGACACATGAGGAACTGACCATATCGTGACACTTATGATCAACTGTACTTACAATATCTACATGTAGGTTTTACCGAAGTTCAATATTTAGGCGTACACAGGTATCAAGCTTCATTATTCATAAGGCTGCTGAAATGCAAAATAAAATGTTATCAGCTCATGTGTATGAAGGCCAGAGAACAAAAACCAAGTCATTAACTAAGAACAGTCTCATGGGAAGGGGGGAAACGCTTATCTGAAAAGTTAAAATCCTCATTCAGGACACCTATCTGGTCAGAACCTTGTGGGAGAGTTAGTTACCATAAAATCTTCAGCAATGCAAGAAACAGCTTTAACCCTTTATAGTGTAAATTTCCTTCACGCATTAGCAAATTATTTTTATGGCCTAACTAGGACCACTGGTAGATATTGATTGTTTTTGAGGATTGTGGTACATTTCTCCATGCTGTTTGAAGTATTTTTGAGGAGATAAATCACTGTGTAACAGTCAAGAATGCAAAATATGCAGCAGTCTTTCTTACTGTGGTTTTGACCATGAGTTTGAAGTAAATGTTTTACATATAGTACAAAAGTGGTGAAATTCTGAAAATTTGTAAGTGTATACAGGATTTATTAAAAATGTGTGTCATTTATGTAATTCGCCATGTTTGAAGAATTTGACTTAAATCCTAAACCATACTAAGGGTGCCATGGTGTTTTTGATTCATATAAAACTGTATAAAAGGATTGCCATCTTACAACAACACTGATTTATTACAGGGGCCATTGGAACAGAACCTCGCCATAAGTCAGGAGGAACCTATATAGGCCTGTCACTTAATGTGCTTACTGAGAATATAACTTACCTGCAGGTCAGTCAGATGTGAATTCTGAAGAGGAAAAAGTTGTATAAAATTTAATTCTCTTTCCTTCTTATCTGCTACAGTGATAGAGGGGTTTGCTTAATGTAGAGTTTAGGGAGTTAAATTATTAAGTTCCATAAATAAGCTCAAGAAAGGAAATGATAAAGACCATCACATATATGTGTATAAAAATTAACTGTCTCTTAACAAAAAACTATATTCCCATTCAATGGAGTATGGCATTTACTTAGACACTTAGAACATAATTATTAAAGATTATGCCATGCACCCACTGTTTTATGGTTTTCATAAGAAAAAACAGGAAGGAATGGATCAGCTTACTGTAAAATGGCAATGAAAATTGTCACCGTTGCTTCCCCCTGACAGCTCGCTCAGTGTGTTGTTATATGCCCTGCCCACTGGTTTTGTCACTTTGATTTGATTCCAGTTCTGTCTTGCTTGCCTGTGCATTTACATAATATTTTAGTGGGCGTGTGTTTCCTCTTTGCTTGGTACCCTGGTGAACCCTTGCAGTTTTGTGCTGGAGTTTTTTTCCCCCTTTGATAACCTCTGTTCTGTAGTGTAGTGTCCTACCTAGTCTTGCCTGTTTTCCATCTGTTTTTTTTTTTGTTTCTTTGTAAATAAAGTACAGTAAAAACCTATTCTCAATTCAATTTCAAAACACAAGAAGACCTGACTTAAACAGGCATTCATGCAAACAAGAACTGAAACCAAATCAGAGTAACAAAACTAGTGGGAGGAACTTAAAATAACATAACAAGGCTCCTACCTGGGGAAGCCACCATCACAATTATAGTAATATTGTTTTGTTGAAAATTTAATAGTGCTATAAAATAATTAAATGAACTTAATAACTGTGAAACTTAAAATGCATTAATGTTTAAGAGAGCTGTAAAAATATTTTGTTTAGTACCTTAGATTTAGTGTAGAGTGTAAGCATAGATTTACAGCATCCATGTCACTCAGAGCTGTCTGTGAGGGACTTAAAAGCTGCATAGTATAATGTTTTATATATATATATATGTATATTACCAGGTGAAGGCATAAACATTAAATTTTATTCTTACGTTTATTGAGAAATGCACAGAGGATGGCTTAGTAAACTGTTGTAGGGAACCGAGGTATAAACTGAAAGGCAACATAAGTGTTTTTTAGTATGAAAACAATGAATACACAACATCTTGTTATAATCTGTATTCTGGGATAACATTAATACGATAGAATATTTTTAGTCTTTTTTGGGGGTTCAGTTATGAGCTGGGCTATAAAAATGCCTTCAACTTTGTAATGTTGAATAAGGCACAGATGTAAAGAATAAGTCAACCATGTTTACAGTATTTATCATTGTCAGTGATTGGTGTGTGTGTTTGCTTTGACTGTCAAATCAAAATTAATTGGTAGATGAGGTCTAACAGTGTTGTATTTGATTGATTTGCTAAAGCAGTATTACAACGGGGCTCTAGTTGCAAACACTTGGAGATAAGAAAATGTAGTGAGTTGACAGCAGAACACTTAAGAGACACGGATAAAAATGTGTTAGAGACCGATCTTCTCAATGGGACTGGTGCAGCAGAGCTGAAGCGCGGAGATGATCCGCTGTCACACAGATGGTTTTGATGTCTTATAGACGCGTACGTGCGACTTTTAAAATGTTTGTGAAGTGAATGTGTAATTATCTTCAATCTATACCACTTCTCTAATCTGTGGATTACCCTTTTAGAGCATGCATTAATTAAGAACGCCATGTAAACATTTTAGTAAAAAGCGTGAACTGGGCATTCCTCCTTTGTATCCTGTCAATGCTGTAGTACTTGCAGGCACAGCGCTGCCTTTTGAACCCGTGCCGATGGTTTAAAATACTAAACTTTCCAAAATGCGCTCGCCTACAGAATCATCCACGTCTCCGCCGCTGCGCTCCGAGCACTTCAAACCGTGCAGAGACAAGGACCTGGCCTACTGCCTCAACGAGGGAGAGTGTTTCATCATTGAGACTCTGACAGGACTGCACAAACACTGCAGGTAAGACTGCTGAGGCAGGAAAGTGGGTGTTCCTCCGTTCCTGCTGACGTGTTTCATTTTTACAGACTAATTTTCAGTCTAGGTTTGTACGGCATTATTATTATTTTTAGCCTGTTTCAAACACTTCTGAGCTGTCATGGTAGAGCATCCCGCGCTTATGAGTCCCTTTCCTTTTAATTAAAATCAGCAGCTTGAAGAAAGTTCTCAAAAGACAAGTAGGTTTATGTCATCAGTCACTTGTGATGTCTGTGATTCAGTCTAACGGCTGCTAAGCATACTCAGCATTCAGACAGTTCCTTTAAATCAGGAGTCAACTTCTGAGATTCCGCATGAGTAAACTTCCAATACAGCCTGCACTGTACATGCAAGACGGATGTAAGATTTGCCAATTTTGAACCGAGGGGTATTCATAGACTACATTTAAGGCATTGATGGTCTTGTATTCCATGGTGTTTTAAACTCAGTCTCAAGTATTGTGATTGACAATGGAGTGTGTCACTGTTGTATAAGAAGAGCCAGCTGTTTTGAAAGAGGTGTAGGAGAAGTACTCAGTCACTGTTACTTGGTGATAATACTTTTTGAGTTACCATATAAAGAAAAAAGCATAGTGGATTGTACATTAGCTTGCGGCGTAACATCTGCTAAAAGTCTCAGACAACCAGCACTGAAAAGGTATGTCATAAATTATACTGGGTTTCAAGTTAAATTTTCTGATGTAGGTGGCACAGTGGCTCACGCTTGCAGGACTGTAGGTTTGAGTTTTTACACTCAGTACTGTGTGTGAGCGTGTGTGTGCGTGTGCCCTGTATCCATTGTGTATGTTTTTTTTTCTTTTCATATTTGCCCTGTGTTTTTCATATAGCATTGTCGAGTGCCCTGTATCCATTGTGTATGTTTTTTTTTTTCTTTTCATGTCTGCCCTGTGTTTTCCATATAGCATTGTCTCTCGTCCCCTGTTTACATTGTAAAAATCTGAATTCATCCACCATCTACAAACTATTCCTGGAGCTGTTGTGTTCATCTATTGGATGTTCTGGTTGTCAGAGAGAGCATTACCTAAAATTAAAAGGCCTGGAGCATTTTTAGAATGCAAACAAACATTGATTACCTGACACTTTTGATCGCAAACTCCATAAGGACTACAATGGAAGATGCTCTTGATAATAAATATACTTTGTTCCTACTACACAGTGAAGGCTGTGAAAGCCTTATTATACATTTCAGAGCTGCAGTGTTCTGAGAGACTACTGATTATCTCCATTATAACAGCGATGTCCATACCAGAGCAACACTGTGGGAGGGGGAAAAATGTAAAGAAAAAACTGTTTAAATTTCAGGAATATATTTTTGCTCTTTCTTGGCATGGTGGCCAATCTAATAAAAGGTAAGACTGCTCCACCTGATTCTCCAGTGCTCTTCTAACGCCTCTGAGAGGAGTTATTTTACTGAAACTGCTTAGTAAGTTCCAGTTTGGTAAACTGGAGGATTTGTGGGTAAAATAACATTAGGACAATGAAGGTGAATAGGGAAACTGTGTGACAATCTAAAATGCTACACACCCTGCGCCATAGGCTGATTTTTCTGATGCTACAGTTTTTTTTTTCTCTTTCTTTGTAGATAAAAGTGATACCTTTATAAATCACTCAACATTAAGGATTTATGTCTTGTTTACTGGATTGTTTTATTGTAGAAGTATAAAATAAATGACTACTAGGGTTTTTCCTCGGTTAGTTGTGGTTTTGAATTAGCTATCCAGTGGAGGAGAGTTCATATTCATCCCCCTAACAAGTGTGCGAGCTCGTGATGTAATATACAACAATGGACCCTATCATGAAGTTCAAAGAAGCATCACCGCCCATAAGCGCTCCTCTTTTTTTGGACAATAAAACAAGGTCATGCCCACCATTACAAAAGAGGAGAGACACTCTAATTTCCATGTGACAGCTTCTGTGGTAGCACTGATCTTTTGGTCCAAGGTCTAGGTCTGTCATGTACTGCCTGTGTGGTCACAGACATGCATATTTGCTTGTACTTTTCATATGTGTTATGTACTAATCTTGGCAACATTCAGGTCTTGTGGCATGTACTAGAGCATACAGAAGTGCTCCACTTCTTTCGTTGCGCAGATAGCTCCCTCATTTTTATGTGTTGAAAGAATTGATTTGTGCCAGATATATTACCTCCAGTACTAATTCAACTGAATCACAATTTATCATATAATTTTTTCTTAGAAGCTTTTGAAATGTATTATCTGTCCAGTCCTTTTTGTTTCTCCAAAATTGCTATTGCTGTATCTATTACTATTTAGATAATTTAGCACAAATTCCAATAACTATGAATATCAATGGTATTATAAAGAGCAATGGGGGCAAAAACTGCCAATAGTACAAGAAGAGCCATTAGTTTCAACGCATAATTATGAAATCTGGCTAATATGGACTTCTCAGTAGTTTAATATATACATTTGTGTGCATGTGTATACAAATTTAAGATACTGATGTAGATCTTTCTGAGCCTTTGGCTCAGCAGGCTAATCCTCCTGTCTGGTGTGCTGCACGGGCAACGATGACCTGGGCTTGAAGCTCACCTGCTCACTTGGTCCATTACATCTGTGTCAGAAGTAGGATGAAATTTCTTCAGCTGAGATAGGACAAGGTTGAAGTGGGGGCAACAAAGGGGGTAGTGTAGCATCCACTGCATGTGGCAGCGGGTTGGTTACAGTGACATCACCTCCAGGGGTCAGGACATGAGTTTGATTACCTCCCAAAGCTAATGTCTTGAGTCTTTGGCTCAGTGGGCTAATTATCCTATTTGGTGGGCAGCGACGACCGTGGTTTTGAAATCCACCTCCTCCCTTGGTCTGTTACATTGGTCCTTTCTTCCAGTAACCATTAAACTTTACAGCTCCTCTCCCTGCTGTAAGTGGGACTGCTACTGAAACTTGACAGTCAGTTTTCATATCACTACTTATGTATTTACTATATTTACTGTATTATTTTCTGTGGTGGGTTGGCGCCCCGCCTTGGGTGTCCCTTGCCCTGTGCCCTATGTGTTCTGGGATGGGCTCCAGGCTTCCCCTCAGCCCTTAACAGGGTGCAGCGTTATAGAAGACGACTGACTGACTGAGTGACTTTATCATTTTGTATTTATTGTATTGATGTGGCTCTGTCTTTCTTTTTCTTGTCAAGTGAAGTGCAGCTGTAACCAAGCGAAGCAACGATAGAAACCCACACTATTTGCATTTTTTAGGAAAAATGTTTAGTTGCACCAGCCTTCTTCTTTCTTTACATAGTAACCTACATTATCTTAATTTATGTAAACTTTCTATATGTTTTGTACTGCATTTCTATTAAATTAGCATTTTTATTCCTGTACAAATTTTATGATGTGTTCACTGACATGAAGGCCACAAGCCAGAACTAGAAAAAAAAAAAAACCAACAATAAGTTGCACCACCATGTAGCAGACAGTCATCTCACATTCAGAGCAACAAGTGTGTGGACCATCTGACTATGCTTTGAATGATAATCTGTTCCAAGCTATGCCATGAAGACTAAATCTATGACAAAGCAGCAGTGGGTGCATGGTGTAACGTTTAATAATTATGTTGTAAGTAAATATTAAACACCTTTAGTCACAGTTCAGCATTGGCAGGATTCGTGAATCATTTTCAGCACCATAGTGTGAAAGTGGAATGAAAGAATGACCTTTGAACTGTTACTCTGTGTGGACTGTTAACGTTTTCGTTAGACATGGATCCTTTGAGCAAAACGAATTGCACAATGGTGTTGTCTCCAGGTGCCCAACGTTAGTGCTTTTCCAGACACCAAAGAATCTGAATGCGTCCGACTTCAACTTAATGCCAAGTTGCTTCCTCCAATCAAAGGAGAAGGTGAAGCACATGAATGAATGATTCTAGGAACTGTGTAAAAGCTATAAATACAATCGACAAAAACTAGGTATCAGGCACCAGATTAAAGTGCAGTCTAATTCTTTAAAAGTGATCCCAAATCCCCTTTATTAGGTTGTTATCATCACTCTTTTGGTTTTCATATAGTCTCAGTAGTTAAACTTTACTTGGAACTCTGTGAAGGCTTGTTCAAACTTCATGTTTTCACATAAACATATGGAAGTTTAACATTCTGCATATAACGTCTGTTATCAGTTTCACAAATAATATAAATACAGTGGGTATTACATGCATGTTTTTGAATTCATTCAAGTGTCTCCAAATCCTGCAGAACAATTGAATGTTTCAGTCTTGCAATGCAGGATCTGTCAAAAACAGAAAAAAAACCTACGGTGGCATGATGACCTTTGTGATTATTGAGTTTTACAACTAAAAAGTAGTCTTCACCCCTCTCTAAAAGATTTATTTCCCCTCTGGATCCAAGGTCTTTCTGGGTCCAGGCTTTGTCTAGTTAGTATGACACATGCATTTCCTTTATTTTAATAAGCTATACAGTCATGCAAGCATCATTAATAAAGACTTGGCATGATGCACGTTCAAGTGTGATGTGGCACATCAGAGCTGTAGTGTTGCGCTTTACATTTACTTATCACCTTTAACATGTCAGCTCTGTAGAAAATACTCAGTGATTCTTAAATTGGCAAAACCAGATACCTATTCAGACTACGGTGTTAGACCCTCTTCTGTAAGCATGAGGACTGAATATGCCTTGTAAGAAATCTTGTAATAGTAGCACATTCAAAATCACCCAGTTGCATAGCTAAAACGTAAAATATCCCAGAGAGTGAGATAATCTCGTACTGCGATGAGGATTAATAGGTTTTATAGCTTGTTTACCTGAGCCGTATAATTCAGGATGGTTTGATGTTTGATAAAAAATCTTTCATTAATGTTATCCAAAAATCTACAGGTGATCCAACACAATTTCTTTTGGAACATGTCGGAAATGGACAATTATATTTCACACTGTTGTGGCTATAGTATATTTAATGATCTTTCTATAAGAAAACTAGTACAAAAGTGTCTGTTTAAAAAATGTTACAATCAACATAGACAATTGTAATAATGAAAGCTCACTTGTCTGACTGAAAAGGAGTTTCATCTTAATTAAGGTTTACGAGTAAAAATCCCACAACAGGTACAGAACACAAGCAGAATGACAGTCACAGACTGTCATTGACATCCACAGAACACAAAGTATTTTATGTGTACCTAGTGCACAAAGGTATAGACGAGCTTTTTTTCTTGCTTGTTTCATTTGTCAGTGTTGAAATTGTGCAAAAGCAAGACAGCATTATCATTTTTCTAACATAAAACTTTTTTGTCAGTTGGTTTAATTGCAGAGGGGTTTATTTTCCCAACTTGTCAGGATCTGACTCTAAAACAAACTATATATAATATACTTTATTTTAAATAAATTTATTATATATAGAGTTTATTAGTTTTATTATTAGTCATCTAAACTCAAAAACAGTAATTACTTAAATTTGCAAATAATCTTTTGTAATTGAAATTACAAAGTAAAACAATGACTAGATGAGAGATTAAGGCAGTACACATAACAAAGACTGAAATGTAACAAGCTGTATATAAAATGACAGTGAAATAAATGACACAAGTCACAGAAAAGCGAAAGAAACACATTGTGTCCAGGAGGCGTGCTGTGTTTGAGTCATGTGCTAATGAATACATTCAGTGTGGCTACTGTATTAAAAATGGACTATCAAATAGTTGGAAGTTTCAGTGTCAGTCCACCTCCTAATCTATTTATAGAGACTTGACAGAAAATAACTGATTCACCAACCTGCATTATGTTCTGCTCTTACATGCTGTTATACAATGTGCAGCTTTTGTGTCAGATGAAACTTTCCCATGTCTTTTTACACAAGATGTAATCCCATTATCTGTGTAATAATGGTTTCTCTGTTTTATGATTATATTATTTATATATTTTAATTTATTTATAGTGGATAACATTGGTAAGCCTTTTATATTAAGTATGTTTGTTTCATTTTCTTAATCAGTGTGTTAACTGTCATAGTTCTCCCTGGTGTTCTTGTTGTTTGGCGTGTAAACTAATTGCAGGGCTAGGCTGGGGCTCATGAAGGGCCGGCCCTGCCCCTGTCATTTCCGTACTTAGCAAATACTGCTCAGAAAAAGCCATTAAGTGCTTAATTTGGTGCGTATAAATAATAAGAACTCATAAATGATCGCATACGATAGCTTGTGAAAATGGAGTTTGTGGTGTTATTTGCATGTCTTGAAATTGTACCGGCCTGGTGGCTCAATGGGTAGGACATCAGGCTGGGATGCAGATGCCTCCTAGTTTGAATCCCTGCCCAGCCACCTGGTGTGTCCTTGAACAAGTCACATGTACGTGAAATGTTGTAAGTCACTTTGGATAAAAACATCTGCTAAATGAATAAATATTGTTTAGCCATATGTTTGCTTAATTTGTGGATATGTCCCAATCTTTTTTAGTTCAATAGGGTATGTAGGTCTTCAGATAAAAATGTCCGCACCTCTTAATTTTTTCAGTTGTAGTGTTACTTGTTAAACAATAACTTGGATGTGAGTTTTAATAAAGTAAAAATAGCATAAACCCACAAAAAAAAATTGACAACAAAAATAAATTGAACAATATCACTGACCACTGTACAACACTATTAATGACCGAAAAAAAAAAACACAGACATGACTGTACACGATAGCTTTTCAAGATCGAGTTTCCATAATTTATGTAATGACATGTACAGGTATATTCGTTCATATAATGTTACAGAGCAGCATAAATTTTTTGTATTCCTGCTAAATTTGTAGATACATTCTGAAACAATGTTTCCTTTCTGGCTTACATTTCCCAGTCATGTTGTATTTTCTATGCAAACCAAACAGCTAATACCATGTCAATGTACCAATTGCAGTGTTATTTTGTCAATTAAATTGAGGGCGTGTACAAATTTAATGAGTCGCTGCGATTTCTGCAGATGTGAACCCAGCGTTAGTGTGGTGTTTGCACCTTTGCTTCCCGTTAGGGTCTTTATTAGGCTTGTCGTTTCACTAATGTCATGTGATGTTTCGTCCCTACTGTTTGTGTCCTGTGTGCACTGTGCATACTCCTTGTTCTAGTACTTTTGTTTCTGTAGTTTTGTTTTGGCTCGACATTTAGGTTTCCCTTGTTTTTCCCCCCCCACGTGCAGACTGCCTGGCATAAGGTCCCATTTATTTAGATTTATAGTTTTTTATTGCTTGTTTTGATTTTGGTGAAAAAAATTCGGAAATTGGACATTACCGCTTTGGGTGTCCTCATCAGACATGACAAACAGTGTCGCAGCTGCAAAAACTATGAGAAATGTATTAAAAGTAAATACATTAAACAAAACACTTTATTATAGAAATTGTTATTTCCTGTGAAGGTGCTATGCAAAATTGCTTAGTTGATGTGCATTTTTGATGACAGTGCAAGACAATATATCAACAGTAACTTTGCTTAAATGGGAAATGCCTATGTATGTGAAATGAATAATGTAGTGACAAAAATCCTGTGCTATGAATATCTTTTCACATGCATACACTTTTATCTACTGGCCTAGATATTTGACTTGGTTTTTACTGCCTCATTTCCAACAATTAGGTTGCCTGACTATGGGTGCTGTCACCCATTATCAATGGATTCCCCTGTTTGTGTGTTTTCAGTGCATGGACTGAACTTGCACTCATCCATGTCCTGTATTTCCGAGGGACATTACTCTTAATATTGAAGTCAAAAGCACTTTCATAGTTTTAAAAAATGTCTTGTACACAGAACATGACAAAAGAGTGTAAGAACTAAATGAGGCAAGAAAAATGTAGAAAGGCTTTATGATTAGTGTTGGGATCTCTGCTTTTAGCTTATGAGCAGGCCTACCTCAAAAATCATGAGCCCTTTAGAAAAATTTGTGAATAGCGTTTAACTGTATGGGATATTCCCACACTGCATACCTTTAGGATTTACCTTCTTAATTGTACCCAAAACTGTGTATTAGAAATAGGCAGTTTACAGAGTACCATAATTTTGTTTAACATTCTGTACTTCCAAATGTAATTTTCAACCTGAGGATGTGCCAGCCCACATAAAGGACTATAATGGTAATGCAGTACTTTGGTAATTAAAGTTTTTGGTAAGGCGTTATTTAAGGGTGCCCTTTATAAGGCTATGTGACACTTATATTAGCCTGTCATGACAGCCAACATAAATTGACAAAAGGACTTATGGCAGTTCTGTCCAACTTTTGTAACTGTTATAAATGCTGACATTGACAATTCTTGTGTCAAGCTGACATATCACCTATGTAAACTGTCACAAGTTTTTGTTGACAAAGCATTTTGGATTGTTGTGACATAAAAGGTTATAACACTGACTCTACATTGACTCTAGTTTCAGAGTGGCATAAAGTGACACAGTTTGCCATGTAAAGCCAGTTGTAAAACAGAAGCTGAACCCTTTATAAAGGGTTAAACATGGCTGCAGTGAGCAGTAGTGTAGCCTCACAGCTCCAGAGCTGGTAGTTTGTATCTGGTACTCTATGTGTTCTTCTTGTGTCTCTGGTGGGTCTCTTGTTTCCTTCCATAGACAAGGTTATGAAGAACCGGTGACAGTAAATTATTCAGGTTTGAGTTTGTGTATTGCTGTGTTCCAGGCAATAACCAAGAAATTTTCCCAGGTTGTCACCCAAGTGATGCATGTATATGCATCAAAAGGATGCCCTGCAATGTCTCGCTGCACGGTAACTATGTGTGATGTACAACACCTCCTCATGCTGAATACTTTGATAATAATAGCGGTGATTTCACATATTTACTTTTCTCCTGAGTTTTATTTTTTATTTTAGTTTATTTAAGATTAACATAAATACAGTATTTAATGACAGTTGTAACAACATCATGACAGTTTCTTTGACCTTTTTTCCGCACATTAAAAGATTAATGCCTATGTAATGCCATGACATGGAAATGTTAATGTAAAGTAAGCTAATAACTCATAGACACAATGCGTAATAACTTAATGTTGTGATCAACAGTTAAATAAAGTAAGATTTTATTTTACTGTCAATTATATTAAAAATGTTGTTTATTCATACATTTAGTACTTGCATGTGACAAAATAAATGAAAAAATAATAATATAACAATATTGTAGATAGGCCCTGCGGTGGGTTGGCGCCTCACACAGGGAGTCCCCTGCCCTACGCTTCCTGGGATGGGCTCCAGGCTTCCTGCGACTCTGAATTGGATAAGGCAGTAAAGCGTATGTATGTGTGGCTGGAATATGGCATATAACAAACGCAGCTGGACTGAACCAAGGAACAATATATGTGTGGAGGTACAGATAGATAAATATATTAGATAGCTATGAGTTCCAGTTAGTCTTGCAATTAAGTTGTGGATTAGTTTGGCTAACTATGTTTATATGTTTTTTTCTTTTCTGAGTTGTAAAATATGTCTGTGGATTAACCCGCTACATTTTAATTATGCATAGAATCACTGTCTTTAGACATTTAAGAGTTACAAATATGTTCTACTGAAGATTAAATTGTTGTAATTCTTACAACGATAATTATCAGATAGAAAGGAATGGCACCTATTTTCAGTTGTTTGATTGACAAAATAGAAGTCATTTTAAATTTTGATACTCTTTTTAAATTTAATTTTAAAAATCAGCCAGTTGTCATTTGTGCAAGTCTGCGTGTGCTGCTTGTTCCTGCCCCTGGCACTATTCAGTGTGCCAGTTCTCTTCGTCACATCATTATTATAGCCATGTTTACAGGACATACGGCTCGCCAGCTACTCCCGTGTAATTACGTGGTGATATTGATTAAACATGTCAAAGTTAAATGTAATCGTCCTCATTATTATCTATGACATAAAGAAACAAAGAGCATGTTTATGCACTTAAAATCAAAATCATAACATGCCACATCCATGAACACAGCTTTAATAACCATAGCAGCTACTTCCAATAACCTGAGCAGAAATAGACACTTTTTTTTTCCTTTCTAACCATCCGTGGTCAATATACCTTCTTAGACATGCACATCAGAATTTCATCTGATGCCATAGGCATAGATCATGGACTGAATAACAGCTTCTTTTGACAAGCTATCATGCTACTCAACAGAGAAAGTAAGGCTCTTAGTTGCCTAGTGGAAGAAACCCTTTACACAGCAATAACATTCAACCCACTTTTATGTTCAATACATTCAATGTTCTCAAAGAGTGGCCACCCCCATTGTTCATGTGAAGTGTTTGCGTTGTTATATATATTATTTGTGAAGAACACCCGTTAGTGTGTGCACCTAAGGTGTTTATGTTGTGCTGACTGTACCGTGTCTCTTGCTGAACCCCATATGTAGTACGGACATAAAAATGTCATTAGAAATTTTTACAACTGACATGACATCTGAACATGTCCAGTGAAACAGGCTTACTATGTAAATATAAAAACAACATTTGCGATTCTGTGGTTGTATCGAATTCTCAGGTCACTTAGTTCAGCAGTATTTGTGATTTAAACAGAACAAATTGTTTTAAAAGTCTGTTTAGCAGTGAGAAAACAAAACACACAGTAAAGACTGCTCCCTAATTTTCCCATCAGTACGTTATAGCCGACAGTGTACTGATGGGAAAATTACGGTGGATTTAAGGTGACTGGCTGGTATCTACTTCTCTGTGATTCACATGAAGTGTTAGGAGGTGAAATAGGGTCATCCCATCTTCATGGGTTTGTCCTCCTAGGAACCGAGCTAGAAATTTGGATGTGTCTAATATGGAACAGGCTAAAGGGCGCAGAAACACTTTACCGTCAGATTGTAGTTATAACTGAAATGCAGTTGAGCCGAGGCTAAAATACAATGTTTCAAACAGTATTTTGTTGTTCAACATTAAAATCGGTTATGAAATATCACATTGACCATGTAAACATTTTTACAATGCTGATGTGATTCAGCATCGACATCAATTAAGAAGAGAAACGGTCTCCCCATCAAGGCTGCTCACTGGTATTCTCTGCTTTTGTGTTTTGACTTCATATTTGTGGTTTTGGTGATTGAAAGTTAACTTTTTTCATTCCATGGCTGAAAAGCATACAGATCAAGTGAGTGGAATAATAGGGCCTGTTGCAGTTCTCTGTATGCACTTCCTGTCACGGATGCAGACAGCGGCCAAGGCCGGTGAGGTCTCGGTGCAGAGTTTTTATTAAATACATTGAAACAATAATGAAACTCCAAACCTAAGAACTCTACAATAAAAAAGTAACTGACTCCAAATAATTAAAGACTCGCAAAGAACACACAGGCAAAAACCAAGAACAGCTAAAACTAAGGCCAGGAACAACTCACCAACGTCAGATCCCAGCAACTAAATGGTGAAAAACCCCAAAGTTAAATAGTGAGTAAAAGGAGCTCATGAATAGGTGTAATCACTCAAAGTCAAATGAGGGACACAGAGACAGCGGAACGAGGGGGCGTGGCCCTAAACACGAGCTCCCCCAGGCAATACGCGACACTTCCTGTTCAGGGTGGCTGCTCGCTTTAGCTCTAACCTTCCCAAGGTAACAGTTGAACAGCTGCAGCTTCAATAGGATATGTTCTTATTAAATTACAGGGCAAATATGGGTGGTGCGTAATAAATATGCTATTAATAAAAAGCACATTTAAAATGATTACAAGGAAACTCCAGGTTTAACAATGTTGGTTGTTTTTTCTATATTTATTATTAGAGAAAAGTATATTTGAGAGCACATGCTCCACATGATTACATAGTGGTCTCAGCTCGGAACCTAATTTTTCACACCTCCTTCATGCCACAGATGGGAAGGACGCCTGGGGGCTGCTGTTTGGCTCTGCCGTTAATTAAACATCGGGGCCCTGTGAATACATGGCAGTGATTGCAGGTGTGGTGGTTTAATTGTGCACTGGAGACAATGGGTATCTTATGATTATGCGGGTTTTGTAGCACAATTAATGATTATTTACATAATACATGATTATCTGTCCCTCCAGCATTTTGTGTTTTCACGTGAGTTCAGTAATGAAAACACTTATGTTCATAATATTAAACATGCTGCTTTTACTTTAAAAAGTTTAAAATATTTAGTATTGTGTAAAAAAACGTCACGTAGGGCAAATTAGTATCCCAAGTGGTTTTAGATGTATTTACTAGGAATTTATAGATTTAAAAAAATTATAGAGAATGGAAGACAGCTTTATTAGTCACACTAACCAAAGATTATGACATGCCATTACAACTTGTCATAAAGCAAATTTTATCACTTTAGAAGACAAAGATGCGCTTGATGTAAAATGCAAATGAAATGTGGTTGATGTGATGAATTTATTTATAAAATAAAAATGTCTTTTTAAATTTAAGCAATTTATCAAAAATAAATTCAACTTCAATGTTCAGATATTGTCGCATAGCTAATATCAAGCAAGTGAAGCTGGTTAGTGTGTGCAGTCACTGACTGTCATCCTTCCCCATCTGGATTGATTACTCACATGATCGCCGTTTTCCACGGCGGTGTTGTGTTTGGAAGGCATTTTGGTGCATTTGTCAATGTGTGCTGTTTCCTCAGCTGCCTGTGTGTCTGTATTAAATATTGAGATTATTTTTGGTGGCATAAAACTTTTTATCGTGCATTTAAAGCGAATTGGATTCAATCACCAAACGCTGACTTATTTTTGTGGAACGCTCCAGGTAATCAAGTTTGATAATTGCCGTCCAAAGATTATTGTGTTCATCCAGGCACAAAATTCAAAGGTCCTTGAGGGCCATGTGAGACAAAGACAACAGTGGGCAAAAACAAACAGGTAATTAGGTGAACTAGAGCAGAAATAAGGTATAACAGGGAGCAACTGTACAGGTGGGCAAGAGCTGAAATAAGCTCACTCAGAATTGTTCAAATCAATATGTGGCAGGGAATGGAGCCAAGGGAACTACTATATAACAAGGTGAATAGGAACAATTACTAATGCGTACTGAGTCAGGTGACTGTGATGTTCTGTGAGCGAGATGTGGCCGATGCTCGCTGTTATTCTGAAGATCGGGTCTAGCCCTCTGCTGTGTGGGCGTGACAGCAGGAAGTGCCGGAACAAAGGACAGAATAAAGGACAGGCCAGGAGTCACCCTGGCAACCGGACTTCTTAGCCTCATTGTGACGCTTAACATCTGAGTCTGTTTTAACACTCTCTGGAGGATGTTTGACTGAGATATGGTCTGGAAAGTGTAAATCCACTGTTAGGAGATAGGATGTGATAGACAGTGGCAGCAATATAGATAAATATATTTTGGAAATGACCATATTAGTGAATCTAAATATGACTGTAACTAATGATGTCATTTTCCATAATGCCATGAGAGCCATTTCCAGTCTTTTTGAAGCCTTACCTCCATCTATACCAGAGCACAAATACTGTTAAGAACACTATTTAATCCATTAACTTTTATGGCTTACCTTAATAACATTATTTCTGTGTGCATTACTTGGCATATTGCAGTATATACAGTAAATATTTTCATTAATCGTTATTAATATTGGGTAAGATCTTAAATCAATGTAACGCAGGTCTGCAATGAGGGAAACTAACAAAGGAAAACGAACACAAAAAGAGCATCTAGAGTATCTTCTTCTTCCAGGCAGGACTGACATACAGCAAAAAATGTAATGTCTATAGCACCTCTCCCTCTGACACTAATGAACCGGCATTAACAAAACAAAGAACAGGTGGGAAAAGTCAATAAACCCCCGCAATGAGTGAGGTCACATGACATAATATCTTCTGAAACAGACAGGCACAGACTAACAACTCTTTGCCGATGGTGTGTAGCATTTTTAACTTTCCATCGGTATTTCAGTAGAATTTTTGGAAGAATTTTAATAATCTGGGAAATTCAAAGCAGAAAACACAGTGGGTGAAAAAGCATGTACCTGTATCTAATGAACAGTACAGTTGCTTTTTTAAGAGACGGTGGGAATCCTAGTGAAGTGCTTGGTCAGCATAATCTGGCAACAAAATACTTCAGCCATGCCTAGATCTATGCCTTAGGAGCAGTGGCCTTGTAAGATGAAGATGAAAAGAAATGGTCTTGAAGGGTGTGTTGAAGATAAGAAACCATTCTTGCAGAGAGGCAACGAGAGGAAGTTGATTGCAGTGCACAAAAGGCCATAAAGTGTGGAGCAGAGGGCTTTATGGAGCAAGGAGTCCCACGTTAAAATGTTCACAAAGACAGCAATGTGTCAGAAGAAGATCTGGCATGAAGTACATAGGTGCCCATCTGCAATCTCCTCTCCAGGATGAGCACTGATAGTGTCAAGGTCTGTAAGCACACACTGTCCAAGAAAATGGTTTTTATACTGTGCTGGATATAGGATATGTAAGGGAGAAACTATGAGTAAGTCTGTAGTTCTATGAAAATAATCGATGCTGACTGTGTCATGTGATTGGATAATAATCGATGCTGACTGTGTCATGTGATTGGATAATAATCGATGCTGACTGTGTCATGTGATTGGATAATAATCAGTTTGGAGCAGATTATTTTTCCTTGAACTGCACATCTTGAAGTGGTTTATCCTGTTTATACTATGCCTGACGAACATCCATCCATTATCCTAACCGCTTATTTCTGGTGAGGGTCGCGGGGAAACCTGGAGCCCATCCCAGAGCACATAGGGCGCAGGGCAGGGGAC
>JABJVR010012283.1:16523-44019 GCA_025773905.1 Chitala chitala | reverse complement strand
GGGGCCCCCCGCCTGTCCGCCCCCCCCCCCCCCCCCCCCTCCCACCTGGACGTTCCCGCCAAACAAAAAAACAAAAAAAAAAAAAAAAAAAAAAAAAAAAAAAAAAGTAGGGCCGGTGGGTTGTCGTTCCTGAAACAGGAAGTCCCTCACTCGCTTCATGGGTCAAAGCCGTCCTCTGTCCTTGGCGATTGTTGAGGCTGACGTCACTGGAGAACCAAGCCCACCTGAATAACGAAGCAAAAACAGTCTGTTTAAACTGACCCACTGTTTCACACACATTTTTCTTTCTAATCCCGAGGCTGCCACTTTCTCCTGTGTTTTCACCTGCCAACTCATTTTACACCGCGTGACAAACTGGGCACAACAGGACAGGTGCCATATTTCAAATATCTTCTGTCAGCCAGCCAAAACTACCCAGAGTAATCTGAATTCTCTAGAGAAACACTGCCAAGAAAAATTACAAGCCACAACCTTTGTTGGAGGATACTATTATAGTGACAGGTGCTACAGAACCGCTGACCCTCAGTGTAACTTCAGTCAAAGCCAGTAAGCTAGAGCCGTGTCAGCCTGGTTTGCCCTCCAGGCTGAAGGAAGGAAAAGCAGTGCCCCCTAGTGGGAAAAGCACCCTCAGCTGTTTCATTTCCCTTCTGTATGAAAGCCTTTGTGTCAGAACTGCTAGGTACACAAAAACCAGAAACAAGTAAAACATGGGTGTTCACTGCCACCGAGTCAGCAAGAACACAAAAGGTTTGTGTAAGTGCGTAGTACACCACTGGTGTTTCTATACTGGCACAACAATAACGTGCAGTGCTGGACCATAGCGTGCCGAGGGATCACACTGCAGCAAGGCTTCTGGGAAAAAGGCCTTGCTTAACTTGGTGGTGTGAAGTCACCCACTCAACTTGTAACGATGGCAAACAGCAACATGATGACAACAGACAGACAGCCCCAGAGCAACGGACAGACAGACAGCCCCAGAGCAACGGACAGACAGACAGCCCCAGAGCAACGGACAGACAGACAGCCCCAGACCAAATGATAGCTCATGGAGCTTGCCATGTTATTTGATTTTTTGCTGATCATTTATGAAATGAGTGTTCTGTCACGTGTGCTAAATCTGCAGATACGTCATGGAACACCTCCACACTGTACATCCTCCTCACACAGACAGCTAAGTGCCTACACTTGGTCATCGTGCTAGTTGTATTGCTGTGTGTGAAATTTGGAGGCATACACAAATTTAATTGGTTTTGGTAAAGTTAAAAATGAGTGAAGAGTACTATGACAACCACTCTCTCTCACACACCTGATGCCAAATATTCCACTGCATTCCTAATAAAACAGTGCAGCAAAGCACACCACTTTGATCTTGATATATAAAAAATGAAAAATTACACCATCTTCACTCAAGAACTGAACATGGTGCTGGTGCTTGCACTCCAGAAGCAAAAACACCCTGGCCAACCACATCACTGACGTAGAGCGGTGGTGTCTGGCACGGTTTGACATAGCTGCGTACAGCAAGCAGCGGGGTGGGGACGCACACGGCCGTGGCTCGGCACACAACACATCGTACATTATAAAAACGTCATTTTAAAAATACACAATAAAAGGTGCACTGGTGAAAGTCCAGTTCACAAAAGTACATTACACTGGAAAAGCGATAGTGAGTGATAATTTTAAGAAAAAAAAGCAAGGTATTGTTAGCTTATCACTGAAAACCTCTATTTGGAAAGTATGCAATTTAACAGACAAACAGAAGTGGACCTGGGGGTGATGTGATAAGCAAATGGCATTGTAACAGAATGAGTAAAAACTGATTTTTAAAAATTTTGTAAATACAAATTTAAAAATAAAAACTGAGAGACAAGATATGTTTTAGAAATCATTTAAACACATAAAAAATACAAGCCCCATGCATACCGTTAATTATTATACATGAAATGGGAATTAACCTTTTTAAAAAAAAGTGTTGCCCCAAAAAATCTCATCCAAATGGCAACATGCACTAAAAAAGGTTGGGAACCTGTGGGTGAAGCACCTCTCAAACGTACAACAGCGTGACCTGCGTAAACCTCCACGCCGACCCGACTCGGTGCCTTAATCCTGAGCGGCTACATGAGCGGACGCCGGGTCGTCCCGTACCTTTTCAGAGCTCATGTTGGGGCACTTCCAGTTGTACAGGTAATATTGCAGGTTGCCGTCACCAATCCCAAATTTGAGCTTCTCCAGGAACGTCTTGTTTTCCATCAGATCCAGTGCGTTGAATACATCAAAGCCTTTCTGCATTTATGAACATAAAACAGGTGGCACATTTGAAATTGCAAACAGGAACTGCACATAATTTCTGGAAGTACACCAGATTTAAAGTAGTGTGCTTTACCATATAGTGTATATAGTTTTTATAAGGCTATAATATAAATGTAGTTTTCACAACCAACACAAAGTGCTTATAAATACGCATATAGCACAAGAGCAGCCAATGGGCTACAGAGGCTCCGCCTAACCCCGCCCCCAGCGCTCACCGATTTAGCCAGGATGAGGGCGTCGCTCATCAGGTCCAGCAGGGCTGTGGTCGTGTGCACGTTGTAGAAGGAGTAGGCGGCCTTGAGGCTGCGGTGCACTGGGTGGTTCATAATGGTGGAGGGAAGTGTGTAGAAGCTGAGGAAGTCAGTCACACGGCCCTCCGGACTCTGCAGAGTCACAGTGAGAACACACTGCTGTAGCACATCTCCTCGCTCGTGTAACGGCTACATGAAAATTACTATTCATCTGTGCAGAAAGGAACAAGTGAGCATTAATGTGAGAATGTTCAATCTAGATGAACAGCTGTTGGAATGGGGTGACGCTGTCCATGTAACCACAGTTACCAGACAAGAGGATTAGCCCCACTGTGTCTCTTAGTTGGGGGGCCGCTCAGCATCTGCTGTCTCTCTTAGTTAGGGGGCCACACAGCATCTGCTGTCTCTCTTAGTTGAGAGGGCCACACAGCATCTGCTGTCTCTCTTACTTGAGAGGGCCACACAGCATCTGCTGTCTCTCTTAGTTGAGAGGGCCACACAGCATCTGAAAACCAAGGCTTTCTACCATAGCAGTACTTAGTCTGTTACACTGATAAGGTGGTAATGAAGCAGGCGTGTCTTTCTGGCACCCAGAAAATGTGTGAGGAAAACGTAGAAGTGGCATCTCATGTCTGCAGTCCTTAAAGGTCAGGATACATTTAGAAAATAACGTGCCGTGTGGCTGAGCTGATCTTTATATGAAACACACTGATCTGTAAGGGTCTCAGCTCAGTGAAGTCCCAGGACAGCAGGCCGGCTCAGGGCTCACCTCCACCACGTAGGTGTCGATAATGTTCTCCTGGGGCAGCAGCCAGTGCTCCACTTCCTCCAGGCTCATGACGGGCACCAGGTGGAACTGGCGCAGGTACTGATGAAGCAGGTCATGCACAGCCGGCACGTCCTTCCTGGTCATGGGCCTCAGCCCTTGCGTCTTTGGCGCCTGAGGGAGGGGCAGATAAATGGCAGGACGGTGAGCACGCTCCCAACGTCAAATCTGATCAATCAGCACAGCTCAAAGCCTAGTTACTCCAAAAAAATACCTTCATCCACACAAATACTGGAGAGTCCAAGAAAATGACTACTATTAACCACAGTGTAGTTTCTCTTTGTATAACTGAAACTGCTTTACAGTTTAAAGTGAAAAGCGCTGAGCAGTGCCAGCCTCAGCTAGCCCACCTCAGGCAGACGATACAGCTTCATGGTCCGTTGCATAGTCATGTTCCTGCTAAGATGCGAGAACTTCACCTCAATCAGCTTGCGGGGGTTCAGGGAGCGGTGCCAGTACCTGCCAACATGGGCGCACAAGCAGGTTCACATCGACCACAAAGCAGTACAACAAGACTGAACACAATTGTGTGCGTGTGGGCGTGTGTAAAATGGCACCCACCTGCACGTGCCCACAGGTTTGGGAAGAACAACACCAGCGGTGTAGACGGCCTGGAAGATGCCCTGCAGGTTCACCCGCCGGGTGATCTCTCTGATGAGCACTGGGGCGACCCGCTTCGAGCGGAGTTTCTTGTGCACACACAGGAAGTTGATCTCCACCATCTTCTTCTCCCTGAGGGAAACAGCCTTTTTGTTTTAGACAGCCCTAAAGGGCAGTCAGCAAAGTTTTATTTAGTTACAACTTGCTGAATTTGACACTGAGCCCATGTGGACACCGCCCATAAGGACGGGCAGCTGAACCGAGACCCCACCATACAGGCCTCAAAGGGGCAGACCCGACAGCCCCGGCCCAGCTCGGCCACTTGGTTCTGAATGAAGGAGAGCGAAGCGGGGCGGTACTAACGTTTCGTAGATGCGGATGTTGGCAGGGATGGCGCTGATGAAGCCCACCAGCTTGTGGTTGGAGTTCACCCTCACCCCGCAGTGCCACTGCCGTAGCCAGCCTGGGGGGCGCAAGGCCCTGACACAGAGACAGGGAAATTAAAGCATCTCTCATCAACTTAAAACCTCCCACAATCCACTTTACAGTTACTGGGAAAATGCCTAATGAGCTACACAAGCCGAAGCTTAGTGAGACGACCCACTGACGCCTCACTGCCTAAAGGCACAAACACGCTTACACACGCACACTTCACATGAACAGGTCTGCAAGCTTGAGCAAGCAAAAACTACCAGTAAGTTTCGCAATTACACTTTCCAAGTAAAACAGCTGAACATGGCAGCTGATTTCTGAGGTACTAAGATGACACAATCCAGAAACGGAAAAGCCACGCGTTTACAGACAAGCCCACTTTCGAGATAAGAGACGCATACTCACCAGAGCAGGAACTCCGGAGAGTAGTCAAACCTGAACATGTTGTCATCGTCCTCCACGTAATTCTCATTGAGCAGTGTGTAGAGCTCTTTCAGCTGTGTGGGTGAAATCAGACAGGTCAGGGTGCCAGTGTGCTCCCACGGTGTGTGTTTGTGGGTGCGGGAGGGGGGTTTAGGGGCGACTGCATACCACTGAAGGGTTGCCCAGGTCCAGAGCGTCCCAGGTAAAACCCTGGGGCAGGCTGTAAGGCTCTTCACGGATGTTGTCCTTGTCTGGCTCGATGGACCCGTGTGATGTCACCACCTCACCTGTCAGAACAAACGTTTCATTCAAACCAGATTTTTTGTAACCAATGCAAAAAAAAAAAAAAAACCCCATCACCCAACAACAACAAACCGAGAACAAATAAGGTGTGAACTTCTTGCCCATGTCTGAAGCACAAACCACAGAAATCATTAGCTGACATACTGCGCAAGTCCAAAAGACTCAAACTAACTGAACTGATTCAATCGGGGAAGAGAGAATACAGTATGTAACCAGAAGGTGCCCCCTCTCTGCCCCCTTCTTCAAACACTAAGGCCCCACACCTAGCTTGGGCACGGGCTGGGTGTCCCAGAACTGGTAGCTCCGCCTGCTGGCCTCCTCCATCGTCCTAGCAGGACCCTGGCCCACGGAGAACAGCTCGATGGCCTTCTGGATCTCCTGAAGTTTCTCTGCAGGAAGCGAGCTCACCTGGGCAAAGGGAACCGTGGAGCTGGTCAGCAGAAAGGCCAGAGGCTCTGTGCATTTACAGGTGGCAGAGGCAGAGGAGAGACGGACATACGCACACACTAGGGTGCCCATGGGGGGGGGGGGGACATTTAACATTTCTACAACCTCATCCCCAAATCCTTTTGCTTTTAGTGTCTCGTACACAGATTTTTTTTTTTTACTGCAAAACAACATCTTTTATTGGCAGCTCAATCAGCACAGAAATGCGTCAACTGAACAGACGCAAGTTAAAAGTGTTCAGAAGTTCCAGCAGCCATGACACGAGTGTGACGACACATTAACACTTTTAACTACAGCAGCTTTATTGGTGGTGGAAAGTCCCGACAATGTTCTTCCACTCCAATGAAAATTTGTTTCTGTTGCTCTTGGTAGTTCAGTATTGCACCGAACGTCTCCATAAGCGCGACACCCCATCCCAGAGAGTCGTTCACCACCTACAGTCCAGCGACTCCCACTTTTGCTTTGCTGTTAACATCATTCGTTTGCCACATACTTAGTTCTAGAAGAGAGACGTCTTGGTTTATATCCAGAGCAACAGCTGCTTATATGTCAGCTCCACAGCCAGTTTTATGTGAGTTGGACAGTCCCCATCATCGTCAAACCCAAGACCACCTCAGTCTTCTCCACTACTGGAACTGCATTGTCAAAGCAGGCTAATCCAACCAAAGTCTAACTGAGGTACCACAAGTGTCCACCAAAACTCTTCTGTGCTGCACGGGCAACGCCATTGTTGACTGCCTTGTATGCCACAAGATCCGGGAGATGTTCAAAGTCCTTTCGTGGCAATGAAGCAGGAAACTGGCATTGGTACTGAGCCTTCAGGAAGACGTCAACTACAACAATGCTGTACCGGCAGAAAGAATTTTTCCAATAAATACAAATTCACAAGTATAAAAGGACACCCTGAGCCACACTGTAGACAAGAGAGATCATGACGGCTTTCTCCACTGCTGACAGAGCTGGTTATATGTATATCTCACGTGTACCATAACACATGCATGTGCACAAGGTTTGCACACCTTGGCCAGAGGGTCCTGAGCACCGTCTTTCCCCCCAGATTTGTCCTTCTTCTTCTTCTTGTGTTTCCTTTTCTTCTTTGCACCACCATCATCCACTGGACTCTTCTCACTGCGAAGGGCGAGGAGAAGAATGTGACAGCCTTACACACATCACACTCCACCATTCTGAAGGAACGCTATAAAATGTCCTATAAACAAGGAGTTCGCTACATATGAACACACCCAAAGATGAGGTCCATTTTTTACAGTTTGGGGCTCTACTGAAATAATACTCTCTACATAATCTTTAACCTTTACAAATTTAAGAGACAGAAAATCATGTACATCAAAAATGAGTCCATACCCCACAGCATAAGAACTTCAGACAGCGACAAAATGTACAACCACTTCAGCTATAAATCTTTGGCAGATTAAATGGAAAACCTCATTCTCTGGCAAACAGCTCAATACAAGGGAAGGTCGTTCCACCAGTGGTCCTATCAAACAAGAGAATTCTTGTGCAATAACGACGCCGAGCCTCATGTGCCACCAGCACAGAAGTGAAGCCTTAAGCAAAAAGCCCAGACACAAATAAGCCCCATACCCGTGTTCACACCATGGCCTCAAGCCTCTGGATCCAAGGCCACGTTAAGGTACAAAAGCAGCCTTTCTTACAAGCACTACCATTGTTCTACAGAACACACTCAGGACAGATCAGCACGCAGTACACACTGCTGTCCAGTGAACAGAAAGCACTCAGGACAAAACAGCCCACATTGCTGTCCAGTGATCCAAACCTGGGCAAAAGACGCACAACAGAACAACCCGTCCACCCCAATACTTGGAGTGAGCGGACGACACAACCCAAAACCCATGCTACCACTGTAGAGGGTGGAGAGAAGCAGATTTACAGAGGAATACAGGATAATCCCATTAGTGTCTCAGTGTGGACAGAGTGAGATGGGGGCATTTGTACTGCAGGGACAGACGGTATGCCACATGACCCTGCGAGATAGGTTTGACTAGTAGTGGTCACACAGAGCAGGAATGTGACGATGACAATGAGTACCACGTTCTGCTGCCGTTCCACAAGCTTCTAACAGCCATATTCACTGACATACAGAAAGAAGAGCACGGTCTCTCTCTTTGCACACCCTCTGCACTGACACAAAGCTGTGAAGTCCAGTACCATGCTGTCTAACGGAGCTGTCAATAACTTATATACAACCACTATTTATAATGTGATATCAGAGGGTCACAGAAAGTCTATTTTTTAAATTTGCCTAAAAACCAAAGACTTCGCTACATCTTTAACGAGATGTTTCTAATTAAATAAACCCTGGCATAACACAAATGGCAGATTTATTACACAAAATAGACTAGACTGAATGCATCTAAAAGCCTAGTAAAATAACAAATAAAATGCCATTGAAACATTGTTTCCTGAAGTTATATACTCTGCAGATTGAACAGATTTATGGAGACATTCTTTGGTTGTTAACTCAGATTCAGTGTCCTGTCGCGATATGTTACGATAGATAATACTGGAAAACGAATTTTAAGAGTTTCTTGGTGTAAAATAACAGTAAAACCCTACTTTGTTTACGTGGAGCTCGGTGTAAAACAAAGCGTTTGGAATAATAAATCACACAGATTAAAGTGGCGAGTTATTAACCTAAAACACAAGCCAAAATCATTAAATAAAAGCCATCTGAGATATTAACGGTCTGCCAGTAAATCGGTAGGTGGACGACCTTGACAGCCAGTGTGCATTTAAGTTTGCAAGTCCTTTTACAAGTCTGGACTAAATAACTTTTTTATTTTTGACTAGAAGCCAGATATTCATGTTAATCTAAACTGTGCACCTATTTTGATTGAAATGAGAGGATCTGTACTTGAAATTATTTGGCCTGCTAATCTGATCTGTTGTTAGATATTTTAGCTATGAATATGTAAACGGTTTTCATCAGTCTGTCACAACTGATCATAAGCAGTTTATCATCTGGACAGATCTGTGTAACACACGACAATTTTGTTAGTATGGCGCCGCTAAACAAAGGAGGCGTCTACTTTAAAACATTTACGTCGAAAAATTCATTAAATGCATTCAACTCGTTGCAGCCAAAAATCGTTACCATGTGTCAGTCAAACTGTTTGTATGTTAAATTGAAGCGATCAAGTCAAAGTCTTTTGATATTTAACTACCGAGTCATCCAAACGGCACCATTCATTTAATATACACTGATATATAATTTTCTCAATCTGCACGGATTTGGACAAGCAACGCCGTGGATCGGTATGTCCCGCCCACACACATGAAAGACAACCACGTTCTCCAATCAGCGCTCAACATAAGCTTTCGATATAAAGACTCCACCAATGAAATAACAATAGTGGGTGGGCGTTCCGTGCATTAGGCTGTACAGAACAAGTTCAGATACAACGTTGCTGACCGTGAACGAATACAAACGTGACATATCGTATATCATTTTTTAAAGTGGCCGTTATCTTTACCCATCGTCAAAGTGATGTTCTTCATTCTCGCAGTCACTACAGTGTCCATGGTCCTCTTCTACCTCGCCTTCTTTCTCCGGCTTCGGTGCTGTCTCATTCTCATCCGCCATCTTTAACCAGGAAATGAGAAAAGTTCAATGCGGCCCAGCAACACTCGCCACGCCTTTCGCAGAGCACCATGGTACATGTAGTTTGAGTCTGGGCTCGGTTTTTGACCCCGCTTATATATGAGCTATATGAGCTCACATTTACACACGACATGAGAAACGGCAATGATGTTCTTATCTACACATATTTATAGGTATTCGGTGGGTGTACATAGGCTGCGCGGTTTCTATTAACACGACATGTCTGCTCAAATAGGAGCGGAGTATTTTACAGATGTGCTTGAGGCTTGTAATACCACAAGATGGTACTGTAGTGCCATAGATATGCAGAACAGGCATACTGTCACATGCAGCTCTTGAATGACCTTTATGTGTGTGTGTGTGTGTGTGTGTGTACAGTATATTATGTGCCCTGAATCTGCATTACAGTGGACTATTGTTCTGTCGTCCTATCGCCTCTTGCATAATTTCACAGGCAGCTAACTAATTCTCCAATCAGCACAGAGTACAAGTTTCATGAACGTCTTTAATGTAAGTAACTGAAAGAATGGAAAACTGAAAAATTAGCTCATACTGAAAGAAATAGCAGTGTACACAGAAACCCAACATAAAATAATCAGTGTGTACAAGTATATTGTTCTTAAATATTTAGCAAATTGTTAACTGAAGTTATTATAAATTCATAATTAAAATATATAAACGCATCGGTAATTTTTTACAACATTTAAGATATAAAACTATCCTACCAAAGATGCTTACAAAGGCTCAAAAAGGGGAAGACAGAACGAAAGCGCAAGAGCACGAGCTTGGAACTCCCACCCGTGAACACGTGAAACTTGACCGTCAATATTTGATGACGTCATCAAAGAAAGACAAACTGGAAACTTTACTGCTATTATTAAAATGTCCAGCAGGAGGAGCAGAACATACCATATACATGTAGACTGAAGCTTATAAACATTAACAGGCAAGTACTATTTTGTATAGGTTTTGCCCATGTGCTACGAGTTTCCTGGAATCATCATACCCCTGGCTTCCCATGGTTTATTATAATAACATCGAATAAGTTGTTCAATTATCAGTTACGCTGTGTAATTTTTATACTGAAATGTTCATGTAATCATGTCTTAAACCATTAAGTACTTTAAAAGATTTTTAAAAATCTATTATCAGAAAACTGAGTTTTGCACCTCATCTTGAACTTGATGTCACTTGTCAAGTATTTGTGAGGACTGAACTATGTACAAAATATTTTAGGAATAAATATTGAAAGCAAAAAAATATAAACACAAACCTGAGGTCTACAAGAGAAATAACAGTATGCACATAAAGTATTTACTAAGAAGATAAAAAAACACCAACACCTACACTTAATTAAACAGAGTAGTACACTCACTAAATTTGTAGAGCACTTTTCCAATTATAGTACTTGAAAAAAAATTACTAAAGCAAAGTTTTGGTGTATTGCAGTTGTCTGTCACGAGGGACACTGTTCAAACTCATGTTCCCTTACGGCTCCTTGGAGCCAGGCAGGGACTTGCTGGCACTGTCTAATTCTCCATCTCTCTTTATTCAGGCTGCGTAACTTGAGGACACTGATGCATCAGAGCTCGTCGCCCTTCATCGCGCTGGTGAGTGTGCAGTAGGCTGTTGGTGCTTGTAACTCTGGACGAAGAAGAGGTCAGGGATGTGAATTTACAGAACAAACCACCACACCTTTGATTCCCATTCACACACCAGACCACAATGAACATCCACACACAAAACAATTAGTTTGAAGTTTTTTTATATATATGATTGATAAAAAACATTGCCCAGAGGAACTTTTAACATAAGCCTTCAGTGACCATTAAAAACTTGCTTGCATTTTACCTTCAAAGACAGCATGCCTTGTTGCACCTACAATGTTTTTCTGCATTAATAACAATTAACAATTTCATTAATTTCCTTTTTTGTAGGAGACAGGACATCCCATTATAATATCGTGTTACTTATTAATTAAAATGGTGGCCCATCCACAACTTTGGAAATGGGGCCATCTAACAAAATGTCAGACTGCATCCACATCCCCCCTCCCCAGCTCAATGTTTAGGTTGCCCCCCCCCAACTTCTTCATATTGCTCCTACCATCCCTTTTCAAACCTAGAATTTAGCAAACTGCATCTGTTTCCTGAGTAGCATGTTTGCCATCAGGCTCCTTCACAGCACACAATATAAAAGAAGGAATTCTACTGATACGTGTTCTTATAGGGTTATAAGGTTATAAACTGGACAATCTAAGTATCTTTAAAAACAAAAACTGCAAACTGTACACAGTGTCACTAACGTTTTGGAAACGTTTATTAAAAACCCACTGTCCCCTGTCTTTAATACAATGTCTTACAATTTTTAAGGCTGGCGTGATCACAATCTGTAATGGAGTATCAGAAAAGTTTAAATACCAAATAATTATATACATAAATCTTTATGCAAGCAGTCCAAGATGTTCTGGGACGTCTATTCACATTTTAAAAGGCATTTGCCTTATGGATGTCATGCAATAAAAAGCACCTGACTGTGTATAATTTCCTCTAAACCATTTTCCTTCTTATATGTCATTAGCAGCTGTATAGTCCATCCTGGTAGGTCATCATTTGGGTCTGGGAGTCAGGAATTACCGCAGATACACATTAACACAGAGAGATGATGTAAAGTGAACTGGGATGTTTCGTCATATATGCTGTGATTTAGTGTTTAATAAGACTCAGCCAGTTGGTCAGTTGAAGTTTGCTGTAAAGAAAACAGAAACTAATAGTGTTAAAATTTTGTCGAAAATATAAATATATATAACAGACAAAAATGTTACAAATCATGCCTTAAATCAATAAAAATCAACTGATAAAACAGATACATGAAACAGATTTGTTTAAGTGAAGCAAAACAAAGATCAGGTCTGTGGCTGCCATCTTACACAATTCCCTCTGCCATTAGAAACCACACAAGTTCATTTTATTCTCTACTAATTTAGACGTGAACCTGTAGCACTGAAGCATTTCGTTATAGGAGCCTTACACTGCAAAGCCACATATTTGGATTTAGAACAGAGCCTTCGTGCATCCATGGCTGCAAATGGTTTTAACTACTCCCAACATTTGTAGGGGTTGTTCCTAAAATATGAGTTTTTTTGGCCACCTATGAATTAGTGGTTGAACTACCTAATGGAGAAAACTAGTGGCTCAATGGGTAAAACATCAGGCTGGGATGCAGCCCTCTCATGGTTCGAAGCCCAGCCACCAAACGTGTGCTTGAGCAAGACACCCTGTGCTAGTTCATTGTAACACGTGTAAAATGTTGTAAGTTGCTTTGGGAAAAAGCGTCTGCTAAATGTAAAAACTAAAAGGTTACAAAGTTCAGTCACAAGACAGTTCTGTTGAGTTTGATGAATCAATGAGAAAAGAGTTGGTTTGGGCTTTGATAGTTGTCATCTGACTGACACCTGCATGTTTTCGGGTAAAAACAGCCTGGATTTTGAACTATAATACCATTTCATAATTTGTACGATGACGTGAGATCTGCACACATAAAGTAATTTTGCTGATGGGGGGGCTCCTCAAGGTTCAGATAGCCAAGCCACTCTTCAACGACAGGCTTTAGGTCGCAGTTCAAGCCTGTCATTTCAGCAAAGGCAGGGCACAGTCAGCAGAACTGAGGGGCCGGCCTTTCACCTGTACGCTGCGTTACCGCCACCTTGTGGCCACAACAGGAATACAACTGCTGGTTATAAGCCATATAAGATGCCACTTCCCCTTTAACCTTTTTAGGCTCCCACTGAAGGGCACACTGTCACCAGTGGGAAGTGGGTTACTGGGTCCACCAGTGACTGGTTTTCACTGGATTACAGAGTGCCTTTCCCAAAGCCCTACAGTTTAGGGTGTGTCAAGCTAGACGGGAACAAGTGTCAAACTGAGAGTGGATTGTGGACATAAAGGTCCATACACAGTGACACATAACCACACAGAGCATGCATGTGAGCACGGTCTGTTCATGTGGGTCAGGATGCTACAGGCACAAATGCAGCCAATCTGCTTCATCCTACACTTTGTTCCGTATAGGTGATATCCTGTCTGCAGTAATCCCTGATCGTCCCAGGGTGCTCAGAGGGGCACAGAAGTGACACACGGCTCATCTCTGTCGCATGGATGCTTCCTTTAGTGACGCAGCCAAGCAGGGCACTGTGGGTGGGGCTGTGGGAAGGTCGGGTCACGCCATGCGCTTGGACACACTTCTGATGGCAGCACCCTTCCGGACCACCTTCACGTGGATGAACAGCGTGGCGGGCGACAGGTTGGAGCCGTCAGCCTTCAGCAGGTGAATGTGCCGGTAACCTGGAAAGATAGGTGGAAACGCCCTTATAAAGCCATAATGGATCTTGTGTTTACCAACCGTGTTAAAAAAAGTGATCACACGCACATATACACGCACACGCAAACAGAACACAATTTCAAAACTACTATCCTCCTGCATCTGAGGAAGCCCCAGTAGAATAGATGGAACATACCTGTCCGCAAGCTGCTGAAGGGCAGGGTGAACTGGCCCACAAAATCATTCTTGGAGGTGTGGTCATGATCCTCCACCACGAAGCGTACCAGGGCCAGCTCAGGCACCTGCAGCTGGAAGTTCAGGGTGCAGTCCCAACGGGGGTTGAAGCCTGGAGACGGCAGAACGAGTGAGGCAGGTCACATGACAACGGCAAACACAAAAGCCAACATCAACACAAATTATTACAATGGAGACACATGAAGAATTGGCAGATGTACAGTACTGGATGGGTTCTACTGAGTGGAGAATGCTCAGCTGGAGCATTCCACAGCAATCATGAACACACTGACAAAGCCGCCAGTTTCTGTGAGAACATCAGTGTCCTCCACAAAAAAACAGCAGCAAAGCCCGGTTTAGTGCAGAGATCAGACACCTGTGACCAAAAAATTGCTTCGTTTAGGAAAGCAAAGTACGTGAGTGAGTGTGCAGTCAGAAAGCTGAACAGTCTGTTGGCGGCTGTTCCTCCATCTGAAAGAGGCTCCAGATTACCATCAATTATTCAAAGCAAGTATCTTCCTCTCCTGAAAGTCACTGCAATGCCTAACAATACAACCTATTCCAGAATCGGCCCTCAGACAGGTCCTTCTGGTCAATGAATGCCAAAACTTGTTTTTACGTGGTTTCTTTCCCCAGGCAGAATTGTGCTTATCACATCTAGATAATATTCCACATTCCTTTGTACTCACTGATCACACTCTTGAACCAAAAGTACCAGGCTGTTAGCACCGAAACACCCTCGATCACATCGGACAAGCAGACGTACATTAGTCACCAGCCTCACTCTAACATCATTTCACTTGACCACCACAAGTGCTGCGGTCTGACAACACCGTCACCAGACGTACACCTGTCACACTGATTTATGACCCATAGCCCAGCCCCCACTGTCGTCCTGTCACTCAGTAATGAGTCGTCATAGCAACAATTTTTTCAGTGTTTAGCATGCTAACATGTTCCAGAAAAACCCTGGAACAGTAAGTTTCTCTGCACATTTTTTTAAACTTAAAAGAAACTGAACCCTCAGATGTCAGTAATTTAAAAAAATTATGTAAGGAAGGCATTTATTTCTTGGATAAAAAAACAAAGAAAGTACATTTGGACACCTGGCAGAAAAATACAAATAGAGATGTGGAGGATGCCCAGACAGACATGTGGCTAACAGAGATCTGTTTAAAACAGCAGCTTGGCTGAGTGAGCCTCTGTGTGAGTGTACTGCACGGCCGGTCCTCACGTCCCTCGATTATCTACAAAGAAATTAAATACTTCATGAATTACTGAATTAAAATGCCAGTAAATCCTGCCTGGATTGTGCAGATGTTCACTGTTAGCATTAGCAAAATGTCTCACAGGAGTGTGGTTTTCAGCACCGACGGTGAAGTGCGTTCTTCCCGCTGCGTAGCGGCGGTCAGGACGTACCGTTGTTGTTCACACGATGGGTTTTGTTCCGGGCTTTGTCAATGCCCACCCCGTGGATCTCCACCCACACCTGTGGATCCACTATGGAGTTTGGTTTGTCTGTGTTGATTTTGGGCAGTTGCTGGGCCGATATGACCTGAATGAAAGATGTTAGTCTTTTACAAAAACATCAACCCCTGTTTCTAACCATGCACAAGGCTGTTCAGGGTACATCCAAAGCTGTTCTTGCTCTTAAATGCCATATAATGCTGTCACCAATAAAACTGTTCGCTGAGTTTATATGGCCATTGCCTGTTCTGTCCAGAAAACACAGCTGGATGTGGTTCTTTGGGAAGGACTCCATCTCACCCGGATGGTTAGCTGAGTGGGGATGTGGCCTGGCCCGCCGCCCGTGTTCTCAGGGTTGAAGTTGGTATCAGGCCGACACAGAAAGCTGGGCTTGAGCACGTAACCGCAGCGACCATTGGCCAGGAAGCGACCTTGGTTCAGGTCCATCTGCTCGCCGGGTGTCTGGAAGTTTAGTGCCACTGAACAAAGTAGTATAGGGTGAAAGGTCACAAAACATAGAACATAGGTCAGCAGAGGGGAAAACAACATCTTCTATCAAATATCATGGACCAAAGTTAACATTAATGTTTCTGATGCATGGAGAGATTGTTTGTTTGTGTGTAATGTGTTTGCTTCATATTAATTATTCAATGGTGTGTGTGTGTGTGTGTGTGTGTGTGTGTGTCCCAGCCCACAAGGTGAAGTGAGCTGGCCAGCCCACTCCGTGTGTCACCCACCCATGTGACACCCAGCATTCCACATGTCCTGGGGGTCGTAGTTAGAAGACTGCAGTCGCTGCCCGGAGGGGTAAACCCTGCTCAGCTGCCTGCTGTTGTGTCGGACGAACAGGTTTCCTACAGGGAGAGTGAGAACACACTTCCGTCACACACACAACACACCCTGCTCAGCTGCCTGCTGTTGTGTCGGACGAACAGGTTTCCTACAGGGAGAGTGAGAACACACTCCCGTCACACACACATGCACGCATACACACACACCCTGCTCAGCTGCCTGCTGTTGTGTCGGACGAACAGGTTTCCTACAGGGAGAGTGAGAACACACTCTCGTCACACACACAACACACCCTGCGCAGTGTGGACGGACATGGCTCCGGAGGCATCCAGCTGATTACATGTGGATGGTTTATGAGGCTGTTATTTGAACAGGATATTAATCTTAATATCTTACATTTGAAAAGTGCTACTGGGCTGACAGGTAACTTTACCAGTGAACCACCAACAGTAATTAAGTTAAAATTCTAATTTACTACAAGAGGTTAATGTAGCCTGATGCCAACATAGCCGTCATGTGAACCCTTTATTCTCAGTGGGTTTGTATGGGGTTAATCTGAGTAGCAGGTGGTTAAGGATCACCCCCAGCTCCATCACACCAACACACACATGATCAATTTCTCAGCCAAACCTTCTCCCTAGAGCACTCTAATTTTGCACACTGCCACCTTTGCCAGTTGCCCCCAGTGCCCATATATGAAATGTGTGAGAGGCCCCGCCCCCAGGGCACTTGCCAGACTCCTTGATGTGCCTCTGGGCGTCGTTCTCGGAGAACGAGGACATATTGCTGGGTGGCTGCTTGGCCGCGTGCTCAAAGCCGCGGAAAGGGACACTGCAGCAGTACACGGCAAGGTCCGAGAGCTCCGGGCTCAGCTTGGAGGGCACCGCCTGGCCCACATACACACATACGCACACACACACATACACCCGGACGCACACATGCACGCACGCACGCACACACACACATACACGCGGACGCACACATGCACACACGCACGCACGCACACACACACACATACACGCAGATGCACATGTGCACACGCACGCGTGCACAGGCACACACATACACACACGCACAGGCACATATACACACATGCGCATGCACACACGCCCACACACACACACACACAGAATAGATCAAGATTAATTCACAACCTGCCTTGTTATTCAGGAAACAGGCAATAATGCAGAAATAGTGAAGGACAACATGAATTTTTGTGTAATTATTGCCCTCAGTGTTACATAAAAACGTGTAGATGCTTGTGAACATACAGTACCATGTGGGCAAACTGTTATAAAATACTTAAAGCAGGTTATCATGTAAGGTGGGCAACCTGGGCTCAGACTCATGACCTCGCAGCCCACACAGAGTTACCAGACAAGATAATTAGCCCACTGAGCTAAAGACCCATGTCTCATGCTTGGGGGACTAATCGCACTCTTGTCCTGACTACTGGAGAACTCTCACTGTAGTGCTTTCACATTCCATGTATCCCAGGAGACAAGCATTTTTGTGTCACTAAGACCAGACTAAATTCCTCTGTAAACGTTTAGCCATTTTTATTATATAAAAGGCATAAAATCTGCCTAATTGCTTAATAAAAAATAAAACCAGGGGTGACACATGTAGACACGCTAACAGACAGCTGTCAGCGGCTCCCTGGGGGGGGGGGGGGTTACCACAGCAGATCTACCAGCCCCCGGTTAGCAATCCACACATCACTGTGGTAGGGGTTTTTATGCTGGATTCCCTTTCTAACACAATCGTCACTGGGCTTGGGACTGGCACTGGGCATACACCCGCTTGTCTGGCCTCAGAGGTAAGAGGCAGATGTGCCAACCACAGAGCCACCACAGCACCCAACACTATGCCGCCCAACCAACACACCGGTTTTGTCTTAGCGGACGTCTCAATCTCTCTTTTAGTTGACGCCCATTCTGAAAGCTACTGAACGCTGACCTTGATGCCCAGTGTTAAGGCAGCTGAACACTGACCTTGGCAGAGTCTTTCTTGCCCTTGTTTCCTCCCAGAGTGTCTTCCTCAAACCAGGAGCTAGTGCTGGCATTGCTGTCCACCTTCTGAAGCTGTGGAATCTCCTTCTTCCCTTTCACGAGGATTCGCCGCTTCAGGTCCTGTAGCAGCACCCAGGAAACAGGCTGTCATTGAAGGCCCAGTCCTACAGCAGAAAACTCAAAGTGACGCATTTAGAACCAACACTTCAAATTTATGTAAAGACGACATTCCACCAGAAAGAGAAATGGATTTTATTGAGCAAGTCCACCACTGCTTCATGGATGTTAGCTACTGCAGAAATTATTGCGTTAAAAAGCCCCCCCCCCTTTTTTTTTCTCTTTAGTTAAAGTTGGTATCTACAGTAATTGCTAAAAAGCATTTCTGGAAAGGCGGCATGGTGGAGTGGTGGTTAGCACCGTCACCAGGCCTGGGGTTCAATTCCTGCCTTGGGTCTGTGTGTGTGGAGTTTGCATGTTCTCCTTGTGCTGGGTGGGTTTTCTCTGGGTTCTCCGGTTTCCTCCCACAGTCCAAAAACATGCGGGTTAGGTTGATGAGTGTCTCCAAATTGCGTGTTTGTATGTGTGCCCTGTGGGGGGTTGGTGCCCCACCCTGGGTGTCCCCTGCCCTGGGTGTCCCCTACCTTGTGCCCTATGAGCTCTAGGATGGGCTCCAGGCTTCCCTGCAAGCCTTAACAGGGCCAGTTATTATTTGTGAATTTTCACAATGGTGGGGGTCCTCCATACCTAACACTGGAGAATATGAGGACATTACTGTATACACTGTGTACCAAGATCCTGACCAAACCTGGTAAATTCGTTTTTACTGAATATAAGAGCAGCCAGTCCTGAAGTAACTTTCCTCTGTAGGGCAATACTACTGAAAAAAACCAAAACCGTAGTCCGGCAACAGCTGTAATCAATGTGTGCAAACAACGTCATTTAATCCAACCCATGCATGAAATATGAATGTTTGCACAAATCGCACGATACCTTAGTTTCTTCATATTAAATGCCGAGTAAGTACACGTCCTAGTGAGCTTTCTTTGAATGATCATTGTGATTAATAAGATGTTTGGACCCATAATGTTCTATAATGAGTTTCAAACTGGCTACTCAACAGAATAGGCTCTTGAAGTTGGCTGGTTGGACTGCACAGCTGAAATGACAGAGTTAGGGGCGGGGTTTACGAGGCGGGTGTGGCCCACCTCTGGGGAGGGTAGATGTTTCACGTTCTGCCCGTTCAGAGGCTTGGTAAGCAGCATGCCGCCCAGGATGGTGCGCAGGTGGCGTGCCATGACAGCCTGCTGCTCCACACTGCAGTGGTTCTCCAGGGACAGGATGAGTGGGTACGGGGAGGCCTGCAGGGGGGAGCGGACATGCACACACACGCGCGCACACACGGACACACGCACGCACACACGGACGTGCGCGCGGACACACGTATGCACGCACGCACACGTATGCACGCACGCACACACACGCACACGTATGCGCGCACGCACGCACACACACACATAGTGAACACCACAGAGAGGAAAACAAGAAAACACAACACTCCTCCATGTGAGTGACATATGGAGGGAGGACCCAGGCATAACAAGCTTTGGAGACACACCTAGGAGTGTCACAGCTTAAACGGGCCGGGCCTACCTTGAAGGCATACTGAGCGATGGTCTCAATCACTTCCTTAAAGAGCACTTTTGAGGTGAGGGTGTGTCCATGGTAGATCACCGGCTCGCCCTTCTCTCCATCCCAGCAGTCAAGCTCTACACACCGGCAGCCTTGGTTCAAAGCCCTGTGTACACGCACGCACGCACACACAAACACGCACGCACACACAAAAGCCAAAACATTGCTATGACCAAACAAAAGTTACATACTGAAAGCAGCAGCCTGATATGTGTACCGATACACGAATTACCCACAAGTGCCAGGACATTTTTATGAAATGTACAATAGGAATCCCATCAGGGGCCACATTCTTACCTGTTATCTTAACAGCCACATTGCTCAACAATAAAAATGCCACGACAGCCCACAGGCGCAGGAAGAATCACTTCCTGTCACCCTCTACTTCATTTTACACCTTTTCTAACTTAGCAGAACCAGAAGGAGGAGCACATAGCTCCAAGGTGTGACGGGTGTCCAGGCTGAAGGTCAGCTACCTGATGTAGGGCTCTGTGCTGCTCGCACTCGTCACCTGGTCCTTGGTGAGGTACGTGTTGTGGGAAGATGAGATGTAGTAGTGGGACAGCGGGTGGGTCATGTCCTGGCACACCACAGCGTGCTCCGGGTTGAATAGGTCGTTCTCACGGGACAGCATGTACATGGCAAACCCATTCAGCGTCATCATGTTGTGCTTCTGTGCTGCAGGCGTGAGGAGTAGAAGCTAAAGTGAGATGCGTCTCACTCCAATCGACAGACAAAGGCACTTAGAGCGCGCCCCGTTTCCAGAGCTTCATATCTGGTCACAGACACTGCAAACAGATGCTGGGCGTAACCTGGCAACCTTCTGCCCACACGTCTGTGCTCACCAATGGCACAGTAAGAGCTGATGCACAGGGGCTTTTCAGCGTGCCTTGGGCGGGTCCATCAACAAGAACATTGAGATGATATATAACATGCCTGATGGAAGTTCTGCACAGCAGATCATCATCTAAAAGCATAACATTGATCCTCCTCCAGGTCTCCTTTTCCCTACAGGCCAACTCCTGCACATATTACCAACACAGCACGTCTTTTCACTTCATGACATGGTTTGGAATCAGCCAATCACTGATATGACCTCACATCCTTTTGGGAGAGAAGCCTACCCCAATCGTTGAGCTCATAGGTGCGGATGAGCTTCTGGGCATGTGCCAGGGAGGGGTCCTCGCCCTGATCGCCCAGGAAGTCGCGGAGCTCGGCGGTGGAGAGCACGCAGCCATTACTGGAGTAGTGGTAGAATACGGCGTCGAGCTCCGGCCGGCGCATCAGCTCACGGCAGAACTCCTCAATCTCCACGGGATCCAGGCGCCCGTCACCTGAGCGGTCAGACTTCTGAGGGAGCGGGGACAGGGCATGGGTCAAAGCGCAGGGTGGGGGAAGGGACTGCTAAAGCCCTGCGTCATGACCCGCACAGTGCCTCAGTAATAACATACACACAGCAATTACTACAGCCAAACCTCTCCATCCCTGTAGCATGGTGTTGCTCACACCCGAAAACAGTAGAGTCCCAAGGCACCTGGCACACAAGCAGCTGCTGTGCATATACACACGCGCACACACACACACACACACACACACACGGCCAATCAGGACAAACACAACAGCAGCGGATGGAGCCATGCATGAATATCACACAGTGAAGCCACTAGACACATGTGCACAAATACACACTCACACACACACACACACACACACACACAAACACACACTCCACTCAAACATGAGTACAGAAAAAAGTCCATGCTGCTGGAAACCATTATAAAAAGAGTAGAACAGAAACTACTGAACTTTGAAACCATTCTTGTTATAAAACAACACTAAAAACTAACAGTGAAACATTGTAAAGGCACATGGCACAGCAGCATTCGTGGTCACTCCGGTTTTTGCCATTTTGGGAGAAGAACTAATGTTTATAAATATATTTTTACTGGATACCTGTACAATATGATATCAGCGCAGCTACACAGTTTAATGAGAAACCTTCACAGCAACCAAAGTTTCAGCTCTGGCCAGTCTGTGAATGTACAGTAGCCCAGAGCACTGACGTTATGGACGTGGTGGTTGCTATGGTGACGACATAAAGGATTCCACTGGCACGCACCTTGAACAGGCTGCGGGCGTACTCCTCGTTCAGGTCGATGTTGATCATCTGAAGCAGACGCTTCACCTCATCGTAGCTCATCTTCCCGTCCTGGTTCTGGTCGGCCCGCTTCAGATAGCCTCGTATCCAGGTGCGTGGAGTCAAGGAGCCCACGGGAAACAGGACGGCCTGCTGACCCGACCCGCTGCACGCACAGGCCGGGCAGCGCATGGCCACTAGCACCAAAGATAACACAACATCATCCATGCAGTCAGATGACTAAGTGTACTCCCAAGGCCAGATCACTATAAAACAATGCACCAATGAGGTCAAAGATCAAAACCTGTTTATCTAAGCATTGTACTGACTTTCCTAAGCATTATATTACCAGATCACATCTATATAAGACCACTGTCCCATTTCACAATGTGCCACAGCAACGGCCATGACCTCTTCAGGCATGCCTTTAGAAGAGGAAAGCGTAGCTCCCCAGAAGGTCACTATAGTCACAAAACCATGTGTGCCTCTCCTTCGTTATGTAAAAGTCTGCCGGTGAGAGGAGAGCAGAGCGTGACAGCATATTTTGGCTATATTTAGACCAGAATTTTGGTCCCCGTTGCTACCCGTCTTAGCTATGTGCTAACGCTTGGCTTTTCACGGTGTAATGTTCACTGCGGTCACCATAGTGATTCAGCCCTGACCTATATTTACTGGGGAGGTGAGGGAAGGATATTGGTCGAGTTTCTCCTTCTGAGTCATGCCCGAGACGCGCTCCTTGAGCGTGCGGATGCCCCGCACCCAGCCCTTAGCCTCCTCCTCGGTGCTGCAGCAGAGGTCCAGGCTCTTCCTGCCCCCCCGGAACACCAGCGTGAAGCACCGACACTCGGGCACAGAGCCCGCCACCTTCCGCAGGGCCTCTGACTGGCAGCCCTCGCGCACGCATTCCACCTCCGTCACCGCAACTGAAGGGTGGTGGGGGGGGGGGGGCAGAGAAACCGGGAAAGGGGTCGTCTGAGTAAAAAGGCACAGCCGCACTGGTAGCATACAGATGTCACGGCCTGCACTTCCAATGCTGGCATTTGGGGGTCTGTGTCGCCAGGGCCTGGTGAGGATGTCCCTGGCAGTGCAGCCGTGTCTAGCAGCTGGGCCGGCGAACAGCTGCAGCGCTCTCATAAAATAAAATTAAATAAATAACACCAACGCCATGAGCTCCTTAAAGCGGATCACCAGAACGCAAAGAGCTAAATACACATAAACCAGCACCGGCGGTGCAAACCTGGGCCAGCAGACTCACGGGTGTGTAAAAAAAAAGTACAGGACATCATGTGGTGTCCACATGTGGGACACTGTTAATTTTACTGCTTGGTATGAGGTAAGGGCTACCAAAGAGGACAGTGGCGTGGAGTAAACATACATTCCCCAAGGTGCCTCCACCCAGACGTACCTCAGTAAAAGGGCACGGCGTGGGCACACTCAGGGCACGGCGTGGGCACACTCAGGTCATGTCTGACACAAACCACTGTCAGACTGTGCATTTGGGCTCCTGTGTCACCATATACAAGGCTAATATTCCCCACACACACAAACACACGTGTACACACACACACACACACACACACACACACACACACACACACACACAGAAGAGCACAATTCACACCCCCGACACAATGAGCTCTTTTTCTCTGACTAATTAAATCCTACCCATCCCACTCAACATCCCCCTTCCAGCATTCCTACCCACCATGGTCAACAGTTACGTGACACGACACTTTTCTCCTGGGGGAAGGGAAGCTGCACATGCCTCAGGGCAAAGCCTGCAAGCCTACAAGTATACAGCTGTAGTCCATTTACACAGAGGGATTTTAACCATCCCGCAGACCCGAGGCACAGTGAACACCTGGCAGTCCCTAACACGGGGGAAGCAAGGCTGGCTGCTCACACATACCAACACCAAGACACTAAATACTACACTCCAAATCACATGCCAGCTTGGCCCTCCACAGACATGGTGTCACCCTGCCTGGAGTCAGGACGCTCCAAAGGTGTAGAGTTCCCCTGCTGCTTCTAATTTTGGATGGGAATTTAGCGACTGCGCTGACGTTGCCACCCCACCCCATTCCCCCACCTGACAAAACATTCTGACTCTCTGACGGTTTTCTGTGAGGCCAGAGTGTGCCTGACGTGCTGATGGAACGATACAGCAACTTTGCATCGGCTGTGAAGGTGCTACGATGAAACCCCATATATGACAGGAAAACTGTACAATTAGTCCCCCAAGCACTGGACTCAGCGAGCTAATCGTCTTGTCTGGTAACTCTCTGTGGGCTGTGATGTTGGGAGCCCCAGTTGCCGCTGTAACCTTGGCATAGGTGAAAATGAGTTTGCAGTTTTCATCAAACATTGCATGTCTGGAAGATGAATCAACTGGACTTCTTTCTTCTTGACAGGAACGTTTCACTACTCATCCAAGTAGCTTCTTCAGGCTTCAGGCTTCTTCTTGGATGAGTAGTGAAAAATTCCTATGAAGAATAAAGAAGTCCAGCTGACATGGTTCAGCTTCCAGACAGCGCCACCTGGATGACAGAGAATCTTCATCGACATGTTGTTTTATTATACTATTGGTTTAGCATTTTAGATTAGCTAACAATGTAATTGTTGTTATATTCTTGTGGAAAACATGTGATCCCATTATTTCTAACCTTGAACAAAGTCAAGGCAGATAAATAAAAAAGAAAATCACTGTTTGGGCCACACTGGAGGTTGTAAAAGCCAGGGCAGTGCGGTGTCCAAAGACTGATCTACAAACATTCTTGGTACAATGTGTTTAAGGTTCGTAGTCATCTTAAAAATTAATCTAAGCAGTTTTAGAGGGCAAATCTTATGAGCCATTTGTGGGCTGATCACTCTCATTCTGTACAACGGTACAGCTGGCTGCTGTGAAACATCTGTCCTCCTTTGGTACCTCACAGTACAGATCTGGTAGGCCAGCTGTGACATTGGCATCAGGACATCATCGTGTCACCTGCAAACAAAAACCACTTTAAAACTTGAAGAGCTCCTTTTCTGCACTGTTAACGTGCATCCAGAGACTGGAAGTTCACACCTTCATACCATACAACATGGTCACATGAACGATACACGTACGCAAGCTTGAACAAAGTTTCCAAACTCACCCTCAGTGTATGGGTGACAGTTACGCTGCGCACGCCATCACAGGCATGATTTACATTTACAAATGAAGACGCTGGACCCCCAGCATGGGTCCTTAGCAAAACAATACATGTCAGATGGGTGGCTAGTGGCTTAATACCAACGGCTACAAGCAGGTATGTACAAACCTCAGAATGTGCAGAGCCAAAGGGATCACGTTATTGGTGGCTCTAAGCCCCGCCCGCTGAAATCCCAAACCAATCACTACACCTAAAAGTGATTCCAAAACCTTGCTTTGGAAGATGGAGAAGGTTGTTGCTGAAGGGACGTTCTTTCCACCGTGCAGTGACGCTGAAATCTGAAGAGCGTGAGGCCCGCTGATCTCTACTGGAAATAAACCAATTCACCACAGGCTGTATCTTAATGGTCACCAGATGTGCTGAACAAAACAAAACAGGCCAAAGCTCACAGCATGTAAAAAACGGTTTCTTTCACCCTACTAACCCCAAAAACAGCTAGTGAAAAGTGTTTGTGAGGGCAAAGGTCAAGCGGGGTGATACCATACCCCCATATACTATAATATGTACGTTTACATCCATTTCAAGTTTTCATACTGTTTTCCTTTTGTTAGCTGGACGCTTCCTGTGTATACAAGTTATTTTTTGATAAGTTTAGTTTAGAAAGGTGAATTTCAACGTGCGGCACTGCCATGTGTCTCCACTTCCATTCTCTGCTTGTTTTGTCTGTACATGTAATAATCAGCTTTTATTGTTATTGTGTACATATACATGTTGCTAAAAATACATGTCACAAGGATATCCGTCCTCTGTGTTTTTCCCATCCCCCTGGGGGGAGCATTAGGCAGCCACATGCAGCGCCCAGGGAGCTAGCGCTGAGTGTCTTGCACAGGGGACACACCTGGCAGCTGGGCTGGGACTCAAACTGGGATGTTTCCACATCCCAGCCTGATACTCTACCCAGTGAGCCACCAGGCCACTGTACTGGTACACTGCTGCCAATGTACACACTCCCTCTGGACTGCCTCTGTTGAATCAGCACCACTCCTGTTACAGAGCAGCCACTTGAGAAAATAGCAGCACACTATGAGAGTGGAGTGCAACTGGATTCTTCCAAAGTTTTTAATTCTACCGTCCCTGTGAGGCAGGCAAAGCCTAGTAACAGCTAATAAGACTGTGTGTGGTCTGTTGTTAAACAAGTATTCAAACCCCTCTAGACACCCTGTTTCATATTGTCCAAGTGTCTTGGATAACAAGTTTTTTTCTTTGTTTTTATATATTAATATTTAACACTTTTGTAAATATTTATATATAAGATGAATTTGATTTTCAACCATCCTACGGTTTCTCTTCATTTGGCTCTTACTCCTCGTACTCCTATCCCTCCAGCCCTTCCTGTACTTCCCCCACCTGTCCCTCCAGCCCTTCCTGTACCTCCCCTAACTCTCCCTCCAGCCCTTCCTGTACCTCCCCCACCTGTCCCTCCAGCCCTTCCTGTCCCTCCACCCTGTACTATGCTGCAAGCAGTCTTAGTTCCACTTTGACACCCCATGCAAAAACACACATACACACACCCACACATACCACTCACCCACACACACACACACACACACACACACAATCTTTACATTACTTCTTTGTCCCTCTCTCTCTCCTTTCACATACTCATAAACACACACTCACAAGTCTTCGGGGTCTTGGTGCGCCCGAAGGTCTTGCTAGACTCGCACCAGATGGTGACCCCGTCCTCGAGGAGCTTCATGCTGCGGCTCTTCTGCCAGCGCGGGGAGCGCACCTTCACCATGCTGGAGCCCTGCATCATCAGCCGCACATCTTCGTCGTCCAACACGCCTGCAGTGGGGACAGAGCGCTGTCACATTTCACTAATGCATCATTCATATGTACTCAACAGCTGCGGCTGCCACAGTACTGAAGAACATCTGCAGTTGTTATAGTATAACGGACTAGCGGGAGCTGGCGTGATGCCGAATGGCTGGAATCCAGCCTGACTGAGTTTCCATGGTAATTAAATGCTTGGCTTATGCTCAGAGAAGTATAAATAATGAAGTCAACTTTGTGTCAATAGGACTAGTTTGACTGTCAAGAATAAACAGGTCCAGCAGAATGGAATCTTGGAGAGGATTTGAAAGACTAGACCGACATTCCTCTCTGTATATCATATCATTTTTGGCTGGGCTAGGCATATTACTTAAATTTACTGCATTGGATCAATAACGTCCTTTAATGATTTTCAGTCGACTGTTAAATTTTTTGCAATTAAAGGGCTTTGTGGGCACTTGACACACAGCCTCTATCTTATAAGAAGCATGAATTAGCCTGTCTACGTTGTCCCAACACCTTAACCCAACACACGTGACAGGTTTCTGTGTAGCCTGTGTCTACACTGTCCCAACACCTTAACCCAACACACGTGACAGGTTTCTGTGTAGCCTGTGTCTACACTGTCCCAACACCTTAACCC
>JABJVR010012283.1:5735-16423 GCA_025773905.1 Chitala chitala | reverse complement strand
AACACACGTGACAGGTTTCTGTGTAGCCTGTGTCTACACTGTCCCAACGCCTTAACCCAACACACATGACAGGTGTCTATGCAGGCAAAGAAAGAGGTTCGGCATGACAGCCGGTGTCACAGGTCTCCTCTCTTCATAGACAAGATGTGGAGCTCAAAGCGAGAGCCTCTCCAAACTGTGTTGACAGCAATGGCGACACACTGCAGCCAAAACACAGAATGGAGAACACAACATTGAGTGGACGTGACGGTACGCCCTCAACCGCCCGTGCAGATGACCAGAGTGCTCAGGAACATGCTTCTGCTCTGCCAGGTTCCTCTGGAAAGAGTGACGCTCAAACACAAACTCTTCTCCGTCCACGACGACATTCCTGTTTCTTGTTAATGTTGCCTATGCATGGAAATGTTTTCATACACACCTCCTGGAACAGCCGCATTATTCAGAAAGGAAAATACAGAAGAAAACACAAAGCAGACACACCAATATTGCCATAATGTTCAGCAGTCCTCAAGACCTACAATAATGTTACAAAATAACAGAATTACTCCAACTGGTTTATTTGGATTTTGCGAAAATGTAAATAAGAGTTATTCAGCTGTGGAATGCTGGACGGCTAAACAAATACGGCTGGGTTTGAATACAGCTCTCGATAGACGGATGAGAAATTCCCAAACCACCCATCCACATTCTTTTTCATGAGAGAAAAGAGGGAGAGCAGCTGATCCTTGTGGAAAAAGATGACACCGATGTAAAAAACAGTGAGCTGAAGAGCTGCGGCGAGCCTCTGCCAGGAAAACTGCTGGACGTTTTACGATGAAGGGAGTGCGACTCTGATGCCTTTTACAGAACGCCTCGACCCTCAGTCGGTACCATCCTCTCGCAGCTGGAAGAGCTGCTGATGTTGAGCCTCATGCATAAGAGAGCTTGAAACAACAACTATGACTCTAATCTGCTTTATGTGCCATTGTGGTTCTCATTAATAGTGTGTTAAGCACAATGTTTAGGATAAAAGCGAAAAGGTGATTGGTCCAAGCAGAAAACAGACTGTAAATCTGATTGGCTGAAAAAACGAGGGATGGCGGACCTCTGTCTAACTGGGTCAGGTTCTGATCGTCCATTGCTTTCAAACAATTAAGGATCAAAGTTTGAGAATCAAAAAGTGGAGAACAAGGCCGTTGGATTTGGAAAGCCTGGAGAACATTATGGCCCTTCAGCAAGTGCTCTCCAAATCTCTGGTTTCAGACTGGACAATAATGTGTCCAATGTGCCCCTGGAAAGACCTTTGTGAATTAGAGGAAGTAAAAAAACAACAGGTTTCACTGCCAGATACTGCTCTGAAGCAAAACAATACAACGGCATCTGTTCAGACACTGATCAGGAAGCCAGAGACTTATTCATAAACAGTGAGACTATGTGTTAACCACACTCCAGTCCTAGCCCCGTGTGTGTGTGTGCACCTTCACTACCTAACCCATCCCAAACCATCTCAGAACTGTTACGCAGGACATGTTTAGCTCTCTCTCTGAAAATGCAGACAGGCTCTATAATTAATTCAGCTACATGCGTCTTTCTTTTGCGGGCCAGACAGAGTGAGGCTTCCCTCTATGGAAGCCCAACCCCCTCCGTCCACACACACACACACACACACACCCTTCATATTTCCACAGGCCAGTTACTCTTCCAGAGGCAACACAGATTGCTATTGACAGGGTCCTTTTGATTCAGTACTTATCTTTACATACAACACTGCCTTCTTTTCCTTCCCATGCACCCAAAACCCTGTCCCCACTGGCCACACCCTCTCTGCAAGGCCCTCTGGGAGTTTACAACAAAGAACCAGGAGATTTTCTTCTGCGTGCTAGGACTCCAGACTGTGCTGGAGCCAAAAGCTGAAGGGGGCGTTTCCTCTTAAAGAGCCATTGCAACGACAGCCAAGGATGGGGACTGTGGCTGCCTGGGGGGGGGGAGGAGGCTGGTGTTGGGAGGGGGCTGGTACTCGAGATGCCAAATGAGCACGCAAAAGGCTCGGCTTTCAGCATCGCCACACTGAGGCTCCCGTCGACTTCCATCAACAAGGGAGGGGGGGTCATAGTACTTGAATGAGGTTGGCATGGTACCCTGGCTAGTCCATAAACCCAAATGAAGAATGCACACCAGAGCCAGGCTTTCCATCAAGAAGGCTATTCACATCCTCAGAGGCTTTGTCAGACAAATCTGCGAATGCACAGCGTTCTCCCTTGAGCCAGTCTAACTACATCACTGTATTCTGTATATTAAACTAACTTGTGCTATACACTGTGTATATATGTCATTATATGTACTGCTTTACCATGACTACACACAGTAAATGAAGAAACACATGCTAAGAGGAACACATGCTAAGAGCAACACTTGTAACAACCTTCTACTTCAATTAAAACGAATGCACAAACGTCTGACTGAGAAGACCTTATGCAAGTTAAACAAGCAGCTAAACAAATTTAAACACTCCTTACATCCTTCCTACTTTGCTTAAACATAAATCCTGTGCTTCTGATTTAGTTATTTGGCTGTGATATTTTGCATTTAAAATAACGTGACCTGAAATAAAACGTATAGACAGACGTGTCCATTCCAATTATGTCTTTGGTTGCTATAGAAACTTCTACTGGAAACTTTGGGTTTGAAACCCATGCTGGATGGGGGTATTGTGTGCTGTCAATCACCAGCAGGTTTAAGCCTCTTCCCCTTGGTAATTTGTTAGAGTACAGATTGTCATGATTTTGAACCTTAATGTCGCCTGTTAATAATTAAAATAACTTCATGGCAGCTGTCTTGCCTGCAATGTGTTCTATTAACATGGTTTTCCCCACTAACAATGACCATTTAATCTGCATCTTTACACAGTATATGCTAATCAATCTTTACAGCATGCATTTGCAGGGCACACTTCACAAGGATGTTTCATCTGAAGATACAGACTCTGGCCATTTATTTTCTATAGTTACAGTGCCGTCTTACTGTCTGATCCACAGATCATTGCTCAAAGGTGCCAGTAACTCGATGGCTACAGGTCCATTTCCTTACTTGCTAAGCTTGCGGCTGCTGTTGCACATAACAAAATTGATTTCCTCCGAAATGCCTCGCTGGTGGTTTTACGGTCACTGAAAAAAAGCCTCTGTAAATATTAGGGTAAACATGGATCCCTTTGTGTGCTTCATGGGGCAACTTTCAGAGGACTTACCTGTAGCCACAGCACAAATGTTTTAGTAGCGGGCATCTTTGAGCAACATTACCTGAACTGGAAATCACAGCTTAGGAAACACGAGTCTAAAAATATCTGACAAACAGGCCAAACTCTAAGCCTTGGCAGCTTCAAACAAAACGACTTTTAAGTTACGTTTGCTTCCAAAAGGCAGGAAAGATGTAGGCAGAAGAAAACTGTGGACATTAAAAGGGATCCTGGGACAGTGAAAAGGGCAAAGCTTGGCACATGGGGCCTCACAAGCCATAGAGACCCACCAGTACAATCAGGCTGATTTATTATCCCACAAACAAAGACTGAAAGGTCACCCAGGAGAAATTAGGCTCCTAATATGCATCCTTATAAAGGCGGAAAATTAAGTGAAAAGACAAGTACAAAAGACCGAGTTAGCAGGACGCTCGTTACATATCAGTAGTCTACCCCCAGTATTATAGAGTTATACAGAACATACAGCATGGTCGAAGTGTGTTCTATTATAACAGGCAGCTGAGTGGCCCCCTGCCTCTCACAGAGATGGTACCTGTTTACCAGCACAAACTGGGTGGGTGAGCACTGCTGAGCGCCTTGGAGGACAAACACTCTGCCCTTGGCCACTCTGAGAAGACACCAGGGTTTGTGTGCATGATGTCTGTGATGTAGAGACAGTCTGGCTACTTGCTCACAGAGTTCAATGTTAAAACGTCATCTCCTAAAATGAAGGACTGACCACTTGCAAGGACACTTTCCCTTTAATACATGAGACAGACTGGCAAGACGGACAGACTAAAACAGGTGTGGCTTAAGAGTACAAAACTCGACAATGTGTAGAAAAACCTTTAACACAAATACGGCATCAACAGTGGAACGAGAGGATTAAAAGAGGATTAAAACAAAGTTACTGAACTGGGAAGGGACTTTGAGGCAAGTCCTCAGAGCTACGCTACACACCTAAGTTACTCTAAATGTGAAAAGTGAGCATGAGAGTATACATACATTAAGCGATGCAGGTCTCACTGTCTGCACCCCATTTACACCTTATTAAACTACCTTTCACAGATTATTCGCAGACAATATTCTAATAAATCATTATCTATAGAAAGTACTGAATGTTCCTCAAATTTTAGAAGAAAAACCCACTGAAAATGAAACAGTTACCACACAAGCTTGTATACACAGTAAGTGACTGATATTCAGATTGGTGTTGGACATGCTGCAGAAGACTGGTGCATCATGACATGGCCCGGGTGCTGCCTTTAGCAGTAAACTCCGCTGACTGCTCTGCCCAGTTTGAATGCCATACAGTTCCTCTGCTGCACCAGAACTAGCAAGCAGAAATGCAGCAGTTTGACTTTTAAATCTCAATAATGATGGCAACTCTACCCTTTCTGATTTAGGCTGGCTCAGATCTGAATCCAGACGTCCTGCACAGCCAGTAAAACCACTTGAATCTTGGTTGCTCATACACATCTTTAGAACACAAAGGGTATTATTTACTCCACATGAAAAAAGTGCCATTTGGTGCAAAAGCCACCAAGCTAAAAGGGAGGGGTTTAGCAGTTATGAGCCAAAGAAATTTGTAGGAATGTATTGGAACAAGAGAGAATGTTAAGCTGTGAAACTTTATCCAGAGCTAAATTTTATTTAGTTAGCAGTACTTAAAAAATTAGCAGTGTGAAGTTTTACGTAGCACGAGAAAATCCTGATGTCCTTGTTATTAAGTCCGAAGTCATTCTACAAGCTCTTAGAACTAATAGGCCTATGATTTGTAAATGATTAATATTAATGAATACATTTATATTTCACAGATTTGGGGCATCCAGCCATGTAACATGATACATCTTTATTGTACAGTGCCTATTTCAGTCTTGTAATAGGCAAAATCACCATTGTGAAACAGCGGAGATGTGCAAGACTGTGGTAAACATATATATATATAACTTTTTTCTGCCTAGCATGCTGCCTTCTGGTCTGTGTTGGGTCTCCCATATGTAAATCCTTTCAAGAACACAGTAACAGTACAAGAGCAGACCTTCGTGGTCCTTAATCTCTTCTCAAGACCTTGAGTTTTGGATGAAATTGAGTTTCTGCCCGTTCATTGACATGCCGCTTTATATAAATGGAGTACTTAGTTTCCAGTGTCCAACAGACACAATTGTTTATAGTGGATTAGGGTAAAAAAAACATTAAAATAATATGAGAAATACACATTCTGTATTAATCATTAACGTAAATATTGACTAAAGAAATACGTTACACCAGCAGCATTACCAGTTGTTCACTGGCCAGTCTATAACCGTTATGGTTCAGTTATTCACTAGAAAGAAAATCCCTGTCAGCTGGGTTTGCAGTGTAAACACCGCGGAGGCGTGATTTGAGTGTTTAGGGTTATTTGAGGGTTGCTCGCCTTGCCTGCCTAACTGCATCACTCCTATTTACACTGTTTCTCTGTCACGGTCGTTAAAACTGCTTCACATGTGGGCGCTGTGCAGAGGGGCCATGAAAACGTCCCAACACCTACTCGATGAATCAGTGAGTTTATTTCCCGTTTATGCCATTGCGATCTTAAAAGAACCCGCCATAAATATAAACATCGATCAATTACGTTGATGTACGTGGGCCAAGGACTGAAATCACCTCAGGGTTTGACATAAACTTAACAGTACCATTCTGCTCTATTATACGTGCATTGATAAGAAAGGTTTTTTTTTTTTTTTTAAATACAATTGTTTCGACTCTTAAACACACACACACACACACACACACACACACACACACAGAGAAACTGAGAAAAGGGACGCCCCCCCTCCAAAAAAGTCAAGTACAAATCTTGCACCCGATCAACATGACAGGCTGAGGGTAACTTCAGGCAAGCATGAGTGCTGTACCGTGCTGTCATCGGCCATACTACGTTCCCACAATTATTTAAAATAACTGAAAAAGAGTTACTTTCGGGGTCCATAAAACAAGATCAGAATCACATACAAAGCAGCATACAAAAATTCAAACAAAACATTTCTGTGGCAGGACGGTAAAATTTTATAAATTAAAGGCAGTGGACGTATAATTTCCTCTGAAGAAGAAGATACTAATTAAGACATTTACCGGCTCCTTGCTATGTACAAACAGCGCCCGCCACGTGTTCTGACAGGTGCGGTCAGACTCAGTACTGTACCGCGCTCTATTTTTATCCGTGATGCGTGACCCTGGTGGTGTGGTGGGGTGGGTGATGTTTATTGCTCAAGTAGGCGGTGGATCAGGGAGCTGGACAACTACTCATAACCACATGACTCCAAGTCAGCATTGGTCTGCACGCCGGCGAGCACGCGTGCACGTCGCACTTCAAGTCATCGTTTAAAGCTGTCATAACTCCTTCATCTGTAAATGCATCTCTAAGTGCGGTTTCCCTCTCTTTATCTCATGGAGGTCCATAAGTGACATCGAGTAGGCTACACTACCACGATGATGTTAATTACCCCCTTCAGGTAAACGCAAGACATCGGTTAGTTCCACGGGAGACAGATCCATGTCTTGAGTGGCCCTGATCTTATTACCAATTGGTCGGTCAAGTGTCTGTTCGCGTATCACAGAACCCCAATTACAAAAGCATTGCGGTTAAAAAGTGCACATTCCACTCAGCTCCAGGATCGCGGTTATGACGAGAGGAACAGAAAGCCAGCACCGTCTCAACACAGCCTCAACTGTGATCTTATTCTAACATGTAACCCGTGAGATCAGAGGAAAACCCACTGACACCCAAAGATGTTTTAATGACGATTAACAACCGCTTTAATTGAGCGCGCGCCCGTATTTTTCTTTACATAGTAATTTTAATTGCAGTTTTTGCAACACACAACAAGATATCAAAGTGGGAACCGAATCTCTGCAGTTCTCGGATGTTAAAATGTTACAGTAAACACCCGTGTTAAAGCGGTTAGTGTCCAGAAAGACTACTGGCACTTCAGTTACTAAGAGATCCAGTTCCTCCAAAGATTGTGTTGAAGAATTGCAAAGTATGTGTCACGTCATTACACCGGTTACTAGTTGTGCAAAATAGAGTGCTTTACAAAGGGAAAACGCGAGGAAAAGACAGCGAATAATACACAGAATGATATGGATGTCAAATGTGAAGTTTAAAAAGTCTGGTACAGCCCACGGCAAAACGTAACAACACCTCTAAAAGGTAGAAGAAAATACTTTATGCAAGTTTTCACTGGGCAAGAAAATATTCGTGCCAGGCTGTCGGTGATTGCGCTCTTGAACCGTACACGTTATTTCCCCGTACACGTTCAATCACGCCACGATCTCACGCGAAGTACACGATTAATGTCAATTTTAAACTCTGCAGTTTACCCAGGTTCTTACCCAACTTTCTCAGCGGGTCACTAGACTTTTGATCAGGGATCACTTCGTTGTGAAAAAGTTCGGTTTTCTTATTCCTTCTCAGCATGATGGTACCACGATCTGCGCCCCTTCTTTAGTTCGGTGTTATTTCTCCCTGTTTACAGTCGTCAGGGCGCCTTCTGAGACATCCGTGTCTTCTTATGAAGCAGCAAGTCGTGTTTAGAGCCGATTACTTGCACTTCATATCCTTGCTTCTCAAATCGGGGAGCGCAGACTGGCCAAGCAGACTGGCCACTGAGTTACAGGACTCTGGATCCTCCCTTATTCTCTTAATTCATTTTGTAACTCGCATCACTGTAAAGGCGCAGGACTCCCACACCGCACTGTAGGGCCTAACAGATACATTTGGTTTTTTTTTTTTTTTTGTAAAAATCTTTACTGCACATTAACACTTACTATAACGATGTGTGTTTTTAATAAATAAAGTTGGGGCGAAAACCGAATATGGCATAGATTTATGTTGGCATGTTACAATCAAGAAGCCAGAAGGACAGATAAATTAATATTTAATAACGACACATTTTCGCGTATTAATACATTTGAACTACATAAATTAAATTTTCGTTGGCACAGACTGTGACTCTGGAACACAATCGCTCGCCACAGTTAATCCTACACAGCCACAACTGAACGAATACTGTATAAACGAAAACGCTTCTAATGAAAATAAAACTTTCAAGTGAGCGATTTTATGATAAAACGAAACTCATTTATGTGTTAAACATGAAAAAACAAACATCTCGTTCACTAGAACAGATGAATAAGAACGGCCATTCATTTACAACCAGTTCGAGGTCAATACTGGTTTTTAGTCATTCAGATGTCTTCACTCATCCTGGAAACAGATCACAAACAAGCCATTATATAAATGTATTACAATCCAGCTTCAGATGGTAGTTGTGCAATTCGGATGCCCTATACCAGCGCACATGGACCAGCCCAGGTCCAACTGTGTCAAAAGTTGAACTGGCCACCAAGTGAAATACAGACAGAATAGTTGTTTAAATTGCATACATTTGTTTATTTCTAACTACACTGACCCGCAATTTCCTTATGACAGTTTATTAATAAATTTCATTTTACGCACCAGTATACATTCCATTCAGCAAATCACAAAACTGTTTCAGTTATACGAACTTTACTGTCAAAACTCAGTTTAACGTAATAGGGTCAACGCAAAACACACACGTCAAAACATTACAGTCAGTTTTTATATTTTATAGTTAGTTTTTATACTTTACAATACTTTAATTTTCAGTGCAGTGCACGATAACAGTTATCAAAAAATGGACAGAGAGACAGAGCTCTCTTGTTCATGTACCTTACATTCTGGAATTGTGTACGGATCAACTTTTATGAGTTTACTTGAATGATTTACAAAGTGCTGGAAGAAATCTGAACAAAGGTGACTCCAAACTGGAAAGTAGCAGAACCTGATTTCTTGCCGTCTTGTGCCCCCTAATGTTCATAAAATCACTGCATTGTTGCAAATTGCAGTTTCGGTTTTACGTGACTGAAATTATAATCGCAATACTAAGATATTTTAGACATTTTCCTGTTTAGCACAAGCTTTTGTCGAAAGTGTAATACTGCGGAACTAATATTTATTATTATTTATAGGTCTTGGCTTTAAGCCTCCAATACGTGGAGATAACCAAGAAAAACTACACTAGTCATACATTACATACATATTTATAGCTAAATGGACTAACCCTTTTCCTTATATTTTTCCATTTCGGATCTAGCAAATTGATCTTATGGAATTGGGCATAACTGAACTCATAAACAACGAATCTGACATGTACAAATAACACGTTAGTAACGCCTACAGCCAGAGCCGTCCCTCACCAATTTGGTGCCCTAGGCCAGATTTTATCTGGTGCCCCTTACAGTGTAAACACGTGCACCACCGATCGCTGCAGGGGCACCCCAATGGATGGACGGAGACCCTGGCATCTGCCTATACGGATTATAATCAGGGCTGGCTCTGCCTACAACTCAAATCAACTATCATTTATAATTATTACTAAATAGTAGGTTTCACATAGACATCATAAATTAACACTCATAAATAATGAATACCGAAATTTGACCATATGTTAGAAAGACAGCGATTGATCCTGTATTGCATTTTCTTGTTGGAATATACCGTCTCGAGTACATGATTACCCGTAAGCGATCGTGCTGGCTATGCCATCCCAGTTTCACCTACAATTAGATTTTAAGATGTCATGTAGTGCGACAGCGAATGCACGAATAAACAGACAGAATAACACGTCACGTTAAACAACATTCACAAATAATCTATTTGTTTATAATGTCACACCTAAAAGATGTATTGTTTTAAATTACTACACTAGAGAAGTTAACACAGGTCAGATGTGTGGTGGCTCATCTCTCTAAAAGCTTAAACACAGAGTACACAGCAATTTACTATACATAGTCTAAATTTAGACATAGTCTAAATTAAATTTTAGGGTATAGTCTAAATTTTATTGTATCCACGACTGTATAAATTGCTGAGATAAAACTAATTTAGTTCTGTGGGACTGAGCGGTTACTACGTTAGGCAACATACACCGTAAGTGGTCAAAACCTTTGAAAATGTGAATGACCTAAATTTGTGCACGTCAAAATGTAATTTAACTATTAAAACCATACTTACATATTATATTCAAGTCACACAACATTCTAGTTTTCCCACATTACACCTAGTTCATAAATATGGGTTTATGTGGTGAAATTTGTGCTAGTTTGTTGTGCTCAATCAAGACGACAATGTGTGCTACAAGTATTAAAACACAACCCTATTACGGCTTTGCCTAAATGTCAAATAGGATGGCAGGAACAAGGAAGGAGACTTTCATGAGTGCTGATGGTGATCACATGGTGAGAACAATTGGGAAAGAAGAGCTCAGCTGGCAATGCGATGCAACAGCCCAAAGGCAGCCTGTCTCACGGTACCAGCAGTGCCCGTCAAACAGACACCCAAAGGCAGCCTGTCTCACGGTACCAGCAGTGCCCGTCAAACAGACACCCAAAGGCAGCCTGTCTCACGGTACCA
>JABJVR010012273.1:0-44029 GCA_025773905.1 Chitala chitala | reverse complement strand
GTCACCTCAGACACATGAGGGAAAACAAGATACTGCACGGTCATTGGTCACCTCAGACACATGAGGGAAAACAAGATCCTGGATGGTCATTGGTCACCTCAGACACATGAGGGAAAACAAGATACTATATGGGCACTGGTATCTTGCAGCATGAGGCCACAGTAAGTAAAGAAAGAACAGAAAGAACTGTCAGAAAAACTAGATTAACTGTCATTAACATCACTGGAGCAGGAGAAGATGAAGAACAACAGACAGAAAGAAACAAATTCTTCCATTACCCCTGCTTTAGCTGCCATGGAGAGACCAAAATACTTCAGTTCAACACTCAGGTCTAGTGAGTGATGGCACTGGGAAAACCACCAGGACATGTGAGTAAGTTACTGCATGCTGTTTAGGCCTGTGAGAAGAGGAAAGATAAGGACTGCATGGAAAGTATTAGCAGATATGGAACAGCTCACCAGCAATTCAACAGAAGACCTGAAACACTGCGGAGTACATGAAGGTTACAGGGTGGGAACAAGGCTGCTTCGTCTCCGCGGCTTTCAGATAAAAGGAAGATTTATAGCAATTGCTGGGATGAAAGAAGAAGATACAGTGGGAGTATCAGCGCAGTTCAAAATACATGAGCAGTACTACGAAAGCCTTCTTTAACAAGATCTCTTTGCATCTTATGGTCAGTTAAGTTCTTCATATGTATTACGTTTACAGTATCAGAACCCAGCAGACATGGACTACCAAGAAACTGGGCTGTCTTCCATGGTATTAATGTTGCAGTACCCCTTGTTCTCTTGTAATATTAATTTATTCTTGAACTGGGCCTAGAACCCATATTATTGTGCTTAAATTAATTGAAGAGAGGTATTTTATTGATAGTTTGAAGTTCGGCTAGAGTAAGGTAAGGAGATAGTAAGACAGTTTTTCAAATGTGAGATGTAAAAAATGTTTTCTGACCTATAAAATCAGCAGACTCACACGTCACACACCCCGCATAAGACCGGTAAATCAGCCTGTTAAACAGATTCTGTTCAACTAATCCAAGCCAGCCTTCACAGAATTATTAATATGCTATCAATTATAAAGCACTTAGCTTGTGTTATACAGTGACCAGCCTGACATAATGCAAATGGTAAATGTCTTGCATATATTTTATGTTTTTAAATAATACATGCAGTAATCAATAATGGATTACAAAGTAGAGTACATCAGATTCAGTTCAGATACAATGAAGAGAATAAATTTGAACAGATAAACTGTAAATTAAATCAAAATCAATCCCATTCTATTTATTCCTCTCCAAAAGGCTCTTTTGGGTAAGTCAAGTTTGAATAACAGAACAAAAAGACAATTGCTTTTTAGGCTGTCCTGCAGGCTAAGTTAAATACAATTTAATTAAAAAGCTAATTACTGATTGCCACACCATACCTGGAATATTTAATTGCACATCATTCATTAAAATGCATTGTATGAGTGTGGAGTCCTAAATGTTCTTCAGGCCCTTTTTTATTCTCCTTCATTAAATCATAAAGATGTATTTGATAAAATTAAATTAATTAGCGGAGAAATAGTTGAGCACCTAATTAACCTTACGTAAAAAAAAAAAATAAATTGCGACTTGTCTGGTGCGCTGAAAAAACAACAAAATCAGATGCATTTACACAGCCTTGTCAGAGAATCATTCTTTTCTGAAAGCGTGAAAACTCAAGTCAGAAATGTGAACGTGTGCCAGCTCAGAGTTCCAGCTACGGTGGACGGGCAGGCAGGCGTGTGAACAAAGGTACAAAGACCAAGGTGTCTCAGTGAAGTGCTTCACGTCCATGTGTAGGCTCATCAGAGAAGATGAGTGCTGTAATGATCTGTTAGCGACATCGGTCTTCTCCGATTTAGAAATGAACAAGAAATTAAACTTTGGATTTATTTGGGACACGCTGCTCGAAGAAGTGTGCATTGGAGAGAATGATGAAATGTAAGATGTACTCTTGCACCACTGCAGGCCTACATGCTGTGGCTTCTCTCCGTTTTATTACTCCTAATTGTTCCAAGACTTATTTTAAAGCAATTAAGTTCTCAAAGACTGGCTGGTGTTACACAATAACTTTTACTGGTTTGATGAAGAGGAACATATTTTAGCTGGACATTATATTTTAACTTGCTTTTCAGAATAAATTTGACGAGTAGTGCTTTACTGCTTTTTCAATTATTTGTGTATCCTGCAGTTTTCATGGTGTGTGATAAAACACAACCTCATACCCTGCGGTCCTACACGAACACGTGATTCAGCTGCGCGATGTAGAGTGTGTGTCAAGGAATGGCAGCTCATGAGCAAAAACAGGGCTGACAGATTGCAGTCAGCTTCGCCGCTCTTACATGAAGACAGAGTGAAGCTGCCTGCTGTCCATACTGCTCTCAACTCATGTTTACATCCCTCAGCTAGATGAGGAGCTGAACCATTTGAAGGCTTGTTCCCATTAATACCCAGATGCAGTGCTTTTTCTTTCTCCGAGGCTTGATATGGTACAAAGGAAAAGAATTCCCATCGTTGTATTTTGTCTTTAATATACCTGCCCTGTGACTTTTTCCAATGAATTAATTATTGCCCTACTTTTGCAGTATGTAGGTAAGGGGGAAAAAAGTTTGAATTTTTTTTTCAATCTTTTACAGTTTTGCCGGTGACTAAGCTCGTAGGAGATATAAAACAGGTACTGGGGGATGATGCTAACTGTGTGAATGCATGTGGTGTCAAATCAGTTTAAAAAGTGTCTGGCCCACATAGGGTGCTTGTGTTGTTGCGTCAGCTGCGGAGACGTTTGGTTGAATCTCAGCTGCAAATAAGCAGAGCACTGACAATCTCTTCTTACACGTAACACACTGTCAGTGTACAACAATGTATTAAGATAATGGTTTTCAGAGTCAAGTTAACTGTACAGTTAGATAAAGAAACTGAATCTCAGTTAGGGAAATTATGCAACTTAATATATTGAGTAATTTGAGTGCAGCTTTGGAATTCAAGTGTTCCGAAGAGTTCCTACATTCCTAAGAATTTAAATCATTTGTTTAGTTCTATGAAGCCGTCTTCTTCAGCTCTCACTTAAGGGCAAGTTTGCCTGGACCAGAGTTCACCCTTTCAGGCCCTGTGATAGATGTGATAAAGAATACTTTGGCATAAAATTTTTATGAGGAGAATAAAATTAACCTGGTAAACAATGGTTTAAATAAGTGGAAATCATTTAGGGCTGGAGGAGTTAAATTATCTAATATCTGAGAAATGCCTTCTGGTGGAATTACTTTTGTCCAGACTCTAAAATACACAACTTGATATGGAGGATTTAGTGATATCTCTCAGAAATAATCAAAATATTGCCCCTTTGTTATTATATACAAAAAATACTGAAAGGACATTCATGTCACATATAAGTCATAATATGCATGGTATATTTGTACCTTTTTAGGAGGTGGCATGGTGGCGTGGTGGTTAGCACCCTCATTTCGTACCTGAAGGCCTGGGGATGGTTTCCCACCTCGGGTTTGTTTGCATGTTCTCCCTGTACTCGGTGGGTGTTCTACAGTTTCCTCCTACAGTCCATAGACATGCAAGTTAGGTTGATTGGTGTCTCCAAATTACCCATAGAGTGTGTGACACCTGGCAGTACGTATAAACTCCTTCAACAACAGATGGAGCGACACTTCAGTTGAAGTACTTCAGTCACATCACTGGCAATGTCTTTGCTGACAAGTGGACCCTGCCATGGCATGGGACTAATACTAGGAAGTAGTAGTTGATTTGTACCTATTTAGGCATATTTTTAAAAGGCAAAATTTTATTTACTGGATTTCTAAAAGATGTTTTGAGATTGAAAAAAATGTTTCCTTCACACATTAGTTTACAGCAGATACCAATGAAACAACAGTTAAACCATGTGGTTTTCGGGTGACAGTTATCCTTTTGAAATGGGAGATTTCAAATAAACAAGAGCATGTCAATGGCAGGACTACATCTACAAAATACTATATCAACTTTCTTGTAGGCTTGTGTACACTCCATGAAGTGTGTGTCCTTGTTAACACGTTGTTGACATAGCTTGTCATGACAGACTATGTTCATGCACCTTACAGTTCAGCTAGAGCTGAGGGAAATATTCTACCACTGAATCACCTATGTGACACATAGTGACTGCTCAATAATTGCTAGATAAGACCATCAGTGATATCACATCAAGTCGATTATGAATGGGCTAAACAGGTCGAGTAGCTCTCCTTCAAAAGCTGCATCAACACTCACTTGTATTTAAAGAAGGAGAAGAAGAAAGACACAGGAGGGTGAGAGAGGGCCTAGCATCTGTTCTGCTACAGAAGGCCAGCTATCAGATAGAGGACAGTGCAGACCATTTACTATAAATTAGGAGGATTATTATTTTTTACTGGCTCATTTATGCCTGACAGTGCATTCCCGAGTGACATAAATCAGGGCGATTGTTCTGCAGATTTATATCGTACTGTGACTTGGGGTGGTGCGTGTCTCTTATGCTGGCAAGATGCCATTCACTCTTCAAAGAACATCAGGGCTCCTTACCAGAGCTCAGCATTTCCTATAAAATTTCACTGTAGGCCCATTATAACCTGAGTAAAGGAATGTCACATTTACAAAATACATCAGTCCTTCAATTCAAAATTTCACAAATGCATCAAACTAATAAATGAGATCTAATATTTTCCGAAAAATAACAAATGTAATCAGATAATCCAGACCCACAAATATTGACTGTGGTGAATTTAATATGAAAAAAGAAAGAAACAAATTTGTTTGGTTCTGAGCATTGTGAATATATTCCTCTTCTCCCTGGTCTCTCTGAAGCTCTTTTAAGATCACGATCATAATTTTCTTCCCATCTACTTTTTATTCAGACTTTATCCTGCACCAGTTTCTCCAACTAAATCAACACCATGCATATGCTAATAAATGAAATACAATAAGATGATAATGTGAATTCTCAGTTTGACAGTATGTTGTGTTGACAATCCATGGTTGATTACACGCTTATAATTATAATCAGAAATTGTGTATGTGAAAGCTGTTATCACTTTACCACGAAACAGCAAATATAAATTTGATATTTTCATATTGTCTGCCTCAATATTATTTTAGCAATTTTCATCTGAATATTGGCTGAAATTTTTAATCCATACTTCTGCCGTTGAATTCAACAAAGGCAATTGTTTGTGCGCTTTGGGGCTACAGTACAATACATTACCTTGAACACATGAACATTTGGGAATTTTTGTGTATGATAAACCTGGGTCTCATAGATTGCAAATATTGTCTTTCACCCTAATTTTTCTGAAACACACACCTGACTGCTCACTAACTTTGATCAGGTGTGTGATTCTGGAAAACAAAGCATCTACTGATTTGTTACAATTTTAAAATTTGTTTTTCAACATTGCTTGAGACCTCCAGCTGTCAAAATTGCCATATTAAAAAGGTGCCACCCTTTAAAGTGGAAAGGAGAAATGAATTAGTGAGGAGAGTAAGTGTTAAGTAAGCATGTATGTCTAATTTTTTTACCCATCTATCAGTCAACCGCCGATCCTTTGCAGGGACACAGGTGGCCTGGTGTAAAGTTCATAAAAAGCGACATAACTGACTCTTATGGTAGAAACCCAGGGCATAACTTTAACCAAATTCCCAGTACTGCTAAAAAATAAGAAAGTTATTTAAATGAATACATAACCCAGACATTTAATCATAATGCATTTACACTGTCAAGGGAATCAAAGACAGCTGCAAGCAAATTTATCTAAACTTGAACATGTCCTACAAAATTCACTGCATGTTAAAGCAAAGTGAAAAGAAACTAATTTTGGTATGAATGATCAAATAAATTAACTGATGCACCGCATCCAATATTTACAAAGCGGGTGAGTCTTTCACTTTGTGGTTTTCCACATTTTAGCTTATAGGCAACTGTTTTGGAACACTGTGACCTGCTGTTTGTTCTGTTTAAACTGAATTAACTTCCAAGACCACTAATCAGCACCATACTGAAGACCACAAAATATGACTCCACTGAAACAGCTTTTTTACGACTTGCATGGAGACAGTCTTTTCTCTTTGTTATTTATGTATTTGGTATTGTAACTCCCCTGCCTGTCATGACCCTTGTGTCCCCTAGATGTCACCCTTTCTCCTGTCACCTTGGTGCTGAGTCATTGTTTTTACCTCATTAGTGTTCCCCTGCCTTGTCTAGTTGTACGATGGAAATTTAAATGCCTTGCTTTTGTATTGCCCTTACTGGTTGTTGTGCTTTTGTAGTGTTGTATTCTCAGGATTCTGTTATTGTTAGCCTAAAGCCTTGATTTTTCTCTTTTTGTCTGTATATTGGCCTTGTTTCCCCCTGTAACTTACATTTATTCATTTAGCAGATGCTTTTATCTAAAGTGACTTACAGCATTTCACATACACATTAAAATGAGCTAGTGCTGGGGCGTCTTGCTCAGGCACACACCAGGTGGTTAGGCTGAGATTCGAATGAGGAGACTTCTGCATCCCAGCCTGATGTTCTACCCATTAATTCTGTACCAGGCCGTACCAGTCTGGCTAAAATGGCACAAGAACGCAGTTACCTGAAACATGAATGTGTTCATCTTAAATTAAAAATGATAATGTGCTTTTCACATTGGAAACATGAACATGGCACATCCCATCTTCGTGACACGTTTTAAATTTGCAGTAAAAAACCATTTCAATAAAAGTCTTTAAAAATAATCTACATTGCAAGTGTATCATGCTAACTAATAAATATAAGTTATATAAATATAAAAACTTACAAGTTTTTTTTTTTGTTTAGTTGCATGTTGAAGAGGAATGGTAAAAAAAAAACTGCTGATAATAAAACAACAACACATACATACACAAGACTCCTCAAAGTGTACCAAGTAGGTCAGCACTGTCAGTCACAAAACTTCTCAAGAACATCCCAGGGGACACCATAACATGGACAACACTCTACCTCATCGCTGAATTCACAGAATAGTTACCCAAATTGTTACTGTGACACACTTTTGAAAAGGAGTATTAAAGGGTCAATAACCCAGTGGTAAGCTATGAGAGGGACTGCACGGAGATTTGAAATGAAAAAAGAAACACACACACACACACACACACATGCACGCACACACACAAGAGAAAAACCTTAGTGTGTAATCTACACAGCCACTGTTAAGAGACATTAAAATTAACAGCACCACATCCAAGGCAAAACAACACAGCTCTTTATAAATGTTTATTTTTCAAAATTAGAGCTGAAATATAGACTCGGTGCATTTTACTTTACTAAAATATAAAGAATTCCCACTTCTGAACTGCTAAAAGAAAATCAAACGTATTGTCCATAAACATACTTTTTGAAATATTTGATTTTAAGTCTACAATCTCAGGAGCAAGAAAAGCCTATCAGCTGCTTAACAGCTCATGCTGTGTCTGATAATTTCACATATTTAAGCTTATGGTTTCAATTATTTAAATTTCAGTACATCATTAAGCACAATGTTTTTTTTTTCTTGCTAAAATGTGCATCCTTATTAAGGATGACTTCTCACACTTAGGAAAAAATATCCTGTATGGAAAAAATTTATTGTGACATACTAGAGAAAGCATGTAATTAAATAACTTGATATCAACTGCACTCCAACAAAACATAACCCCACTCTTTTTCTCACAGTAAATGATTAGCAATCATGAAATGGTGATTATGGGATGTGTTTTTGTCCTTATTATCCAATGTAGCTTGTGCATTCCGTGACCCAGACCTGGTTAAGCAGGAGAAGATGGACGGACATCTGGAGTTTGTGTAGCACATTTCCATCTTTTCGTCTACCTTTCAGGATCCGAGGGACAGACAATCGTGGTACAGAAGCAGTAGAAAGTGACCCTGTGCCCTGGGGGGGGGGGCAGGGGTGGTTGACTGGTGACAATGATTGAGTGGCCATGAGGCTTTCTATGTCAGAAATGTCTCACTTGGGAGTATATATATGTGTGTGTGTGTGTGTGTGTGTGTGTGGGGGGGGGGGGGGCAGGTGAACAGACACAGATCCCTTCTGGGAAACAGACTGCTCATGCTGCCTTATCTTTAAACAGACACTGAGGTTCATCTCCAGCCCACTGCCACAAAACTATCAGCACTTACACAGCCTCGCCAGAGATCATAATTCACCACTCCGTCTCACGCTCACTCGGATGTATAATGATTTCCTAATTATTTTTGAGCACAGTATATTTAACAACAAAAGAAGCAGCATTAGATTTAAATTCTTTGTGTCAACAGAAATGGTCGTCATGTTATATTTGCCTTGTTTTTACAGTTTGCAAATGTTTTTACCAGAAGTATCCTATATTGCAAGACTTTGTGCTTGCATCATTGTGTGAGGGTGGTGGCCCTGTGGTTCAGTAGGTAATATTGCCACGTCACGGTTTATAGGGTGGGATGGATTATTTCATTCTGGCCCCAGCTCTATATGGCATTAATATATGTTTCCATGAGGACTCAGTGTAAGTGTGCATTGTCTTCAGTTTCCTCACTCAGTACTACACACAGTACAGTCTTTGGTGAATTGTTATCTGGAATCAAGTCCTACATTCTCTCTCTCTCTCTCTCTCTCTCTCTCTCTCTCTCTCTCCTTCTGTGTGTGTATGTGTGTGCACTCTTTTTTATCACCTTATGACCTTTTGTTTCCTGAGACAGAGTGACTAATAACCTAAGCTGAATAAGCAGTTTCGTAAACTCAATGAATAAACGTTTAAGTAATTTTCTTAACAACAGCAGTACCCTTTACACCTCTGACCTACAGGTTATCTAGCCTTTAAAAAACACACAGAGCAGTCTGACGGTGGTCAGTAATTGTTGTGTTGTGGCTGCTTGTAGTGTGAAGTGTGCCACACACATTGTGCTAGGCCTGGAGACTAGGAAAATCCATATGAAACACAAAAGTGTGTTGTTTGTTGTTTGTCTTGAAAAGAGATTCCAAAGGCAATGGTTATCTAAGACACACACACAAATGTACACACACACACACACACACACACACACACACGCAGGAGTGAGGTCAGACAAGCTAGATTGTGGAAATTTGAAGTTGCTGTCATATGCATGTCCACAGGGTGGGGAAATACACAGATAAATTACATATAGGAGTTCTTGTTACCTTATTACACTGCTACACTTAATTTCCTGAGGGAACCTACACAAAGGATTAATAAAGTTCTACCTTACCTTACCTTACCTTAGCTTACAATGACCCATACGGGAGAAAAAAAATGTTTTGTGGCACAGAATAAGGTGTAAGGTGACTCTGTTTGTGCGCTCGTGACGATGACTGATAATCCTGATATTCCATAATGTGGGTTGGCTGAGAATGGGCTCCAAGGACACAGTCACATGACCCAGAGAGATGTACTGACTAAGGTGACCAGATTTTCAAAGTCCCAAACCAGGACATGAATGTTTTCTTTTACTTGCATTATGGGGACAGGCAGATGAACTTCCTCCTTAACTTGCAGTCCGAGGGTAGGGGGTGCAAATGAATATCTTCCTTTACTTTATCTACAATCACTGCTGGTTAAAACCAGATCATTGGGATGCATAACCTAAAATCAAGACTGTGCTGGTAAACCAGGATGACTGGGCACCTTACCCAATACCGTAGGTCTGATTTCTGAGTCTAGCTCCTCTGATACAGGCACCTTGCCAACCAGCTACATTCCAGTGAGTAGACTGGCCTCAATGTGGTGTCCTTTATGGTACGTTTTCATCCAGGTGAGAATCTGTGCTCACAGGTGGCTCCTCCCAGACTCACCAAGCTCAGGCGTATGGATAATTTGTGAGACTGTTTAGAGACAAGTCGAGGTTCTGCCTGCCCTGACCCAGTATAAACTGTGTCCAATGTCAGTGGGAAACTCAACAGAACACCTTCAGTTGCTTGCCGACTCCGTGTTCTGTTGGCTTCACACTACATTGGCTGTAAGGGGTAAAGCCCATTAACCTCCTGAGGGCACATAGCTGGTTTTTCCATTCTTTATTTAACACCTATACCTTAGCAAGGTTTCTGTTTAATGGCTGTGGACGTTTTTGTACTATATTTTCTAGCAGTTGTGACATTAGGTGAAATTTGTTGATAATGATAAGAACTACAAAAATTCACAGTGACAGTTCTCAACCTTTTTGGTTCACTTGGCGCCTTTTGCAAGATTTTATTCTAACACCTTGAGTAGCACAGAAAAAAATTCACTTTTTTAAAATGAAGAGGGTATTCTATGCATTGATTGTATTCCTGTGCTAATCTTCACTTTGGTTAACAGAGAATGATTGAGTCAACCTGTGAGATGCACTTAGCACAGTAGGAGTTCCAATATCCTAGCTAGCCAACCAAATTAACCGTAGATGATTATGTAAACATAGAAGTCTAGAATGTTTTGTCTCAGTTTACAATGAATTACAGATGGGTTCTAATAAAGAACATCTACAGCCTTAGAGTAGGACGCTTATGTAATTTCTCAGATGTTCTCTGCCTTTTGTTCACAATGTCAGCCTTTGTGTTTCATTACAATAAATGTGAATTTAGTGAAGATATCAGAGATCAACAAGAAGCACTATTTCAATAAACATTCAAAAAGTATCATGACAGTGCAGGCACTTGACATCAACACTCTGTGTACAGTGTAATTGGCTAATTAAGACATTTCTATTATAGGATGCAGACATCAATATTAATAATGATGCTATTAATTAGTACAGCCTGAGTGCGATGCCATTTTTATCCTTCATGGCTTAACCCATGCTGTTTTATTTGTGTAACCCAGCTGCGCATCCCAGGTTAGAATGCTAAAAGCAACTGCATCTTCTTGGGAAGGCTATCACTGCTGTGAATTATGGGAAAAAAAATGCCCAAAAGATATTCTGACTGGTATGCTCTACGGTGTTAATTGGCAACCCCTGGAACATTTTTGGAACAGTTTATCTTTAAGCTACTTAAATTCAAAATAGACCCAACGGAACGTGAAGCAGTACAGACAAGAAAAGGGATCAACCCGAAAGGTATCTCATCTCAAGTCACTACAAAAAGTGCAGGGAAAAGTTTTCCGTTGTTTTTTTCTGTTCTTTCTCTGCCTTAATCGCTGTTTTCTTTATTTCCATGAGAATTATGGGCACAGCTTCAATTTATTTGGAAGCCAGGTTTTTTCTTTCTTCTTTATTTCTTACATTTGCTGTTTTTTCAGACTGTTTTCACTTCTCTTACACCCTATCAAGGCCAGATGTGGACTTCACTACTTTATGTTCTATTCTCAAAACCAGCAGTAAGGCTAGTGCATGTCAGTTATTCAAATGCAAAAATTCAAATGTGTCTACCATCCCTGTATACTCCGACACATTGCTCTAATTAAAACCACCTGTCACATGATCAGCAGTGTCTGTGCTTTTTCTGTTGTGGACCTCCTTATCACTGTGGGATTACCTAGCATATACTGTGGTGATAATTATCCTCAGAACTTCATTCATATAAATAGCCACTCTTGAGTATTAACACTGGGCAGGCACTAAGTGGGGCACCAGTGTTATTCAATGGGCAGCACACCAGGTGAAATTTAGAAGTTCATTCACTGTAGCATTAGCAGTAAAATACTACACAATGATGGACAGTATGTTTCACCTTAAGTTCTATTCCCTGAGCACAATCCTTGTAGTTCTACAGCTTTGTATTTTCAGGCTGGCCTGGTGGAGGGCGATCTGTTATTTTTGTCACAACCTCTGCTCCTCCAAACTTGATATATAAATCATTTGTTTCAGGGAAGGTTCAGACTGCCAAGAAATGTCTGGCATTCTACTTCATTAGAGTTCATTTATTTGAGGGACAAATCAGTCATACTGTGCAGAAATGAAATCAGTCACAGATGCTGTCCCCTAAAACTTACACACACACACACACACACACACACACACACACACGCACACATTCACGCGCGCACACAAAACCAAATGTGCCAACCCATTACGGTGCACACACATACACACTCAAAAGGCAATTTAGGGCTCCTAACCCTAGGAGTTAGCTCTATGTGTTCAGATTGTGGGAAGAAAATAAAGTACATGAAGTAAAAACGTGATATAGGAAGAACATGCAAACTCTACTTCTACAGTGCCACAACCAGGATTAACACTACCAACTAGGAGGTATTAGCAATGTTGCATCCTGTTACACTTGGCCTGGCGGTTCAGGCACAGGGTCACACCCCCTGGTTAATTCGTCATGTTTTCCTTGTTTCTCCTCAATACTTTGTCATATATTCTTGTTATTTTGTCATGTTGCTCTCCTTGTCTGGTCTTTGTATGTTCATGTTTAGTTCTCCAGTTTTGTATATCTTGTCTCGCGGTTTCTTCATCGGCTCTGTCTGGTTTCACAACACGCATTCCTCACGGCCTCATTTGTCTCTGCGTTTGACCCCACCTGAGCCTGGCTTCCCGTGTTTTAGTGAGCTGTTGCAGTAGTAGCCTAGCCAAGGCTAGCCTAGCCTAGTTTTTGAGTGCATACTGAGTGTATCCCTTGTTATCCAGCCTAGTGTTTATAGATTCCTCTTGTTCAGTGTTTCCCTGCGTACCCTAAAGTCCTCTGTTCTCTTAGTTGCCAGTACCCAACCAAAGCCCTGTGTTCCTTTGGTGTTCAGTATCTCCAATCTCATGTCAAGTTTCCTGTCTCTTCTGTCAGCTCTCACCTAATTTTGCTCTTCAGGCCTGGTTCCTCCTCATACGCCCCTTTCCATATTGTATTAATTCCTTAAGCCCCTGGGTCTGGATTTTCTCCATCAGACTGACTTCCTGCCTTTTGTCTTGTAGGTTTGGCTTTGGATTCTGTATTTTGTATTTGCCATTAAAGCTCCTGCAATAGGACCTCCATCCTCTCTGGGTCTTGCTGACTGTGACACATCCTTCTGTTCCCACGCATGACATTGGATAATAATAATACTCTGAGAAGACTGACATTTGCTGACATGCTTTCTGTGTAAAACTGCAATGTATGTAATAATAAAGCACATAATCAATTACATTTACAACCTGAAATCTGAACTGAAACTTTAACAGATGTGGTGCCATACAACTATATAATCATTTTGTAATGTGTTGTAAGTCTAACAGCAATGTAAAATACATTATAGGAATATGTTATACGGGTGTGATTTTATATGACCTTAAAACGTCATCTTATAATTGCTGTCACACCCCCTCGCTTAAGGAGTTAACCCACTTAATGGTCTTCGTTATAAAAAAAAAAAACACATGTCACCAGTTAAGGGCATGTCTGAGCTTGGGGATAATTAGGGTCTGACGACTTTCCTTGAGTCGGCCACTCCCAAGTCCCTGCCACCGTCACCACGTGTACCGGGTCCTGCTTTAACAGCAGCGACTCGCTGACAGGTAGACAGAACGGACGCCTAAATGGCCACATTATTTTGACGTCCCACCCGTGGCTTTGTGCTGACACCTGCTTTTGGACAGAAACTTTATGCAGAGGGGCCTCAGACAATGTCCCAGGTAGTAACGGCCATCATTATGGTCACAGACTGCAAACAGAAGACTATTTTCAAAAGGTCACCAAGATTGCTGCTTTTTGTTTTTCTTTTTACCCATTATATAAAAATATACGCATACATCTACAAAAAAGTATTTGGATGAGTAATGTTTAAAACAATTAATGTTAAATTGCTACTCTGAAAGTACAACAGCAGTTAACCTGGAATTGGTCTAATAAGATTTACTAGTACAACAGTGGAATCATGAGCGCTATGCTGAAGCTATAAGTCTGCGAGTCTCGTTGCTGTCATGACAACATGGAGCCTTAAGTCAGACAGAAATCAGTCCTAGAGCAGGTCTTTGCAAAAAGGAATTATGGAGAGACTGTCTGGTAAACAGCAAAGTGGGTTTCTGCCATTACCACTGGCCCATATAAAAGGCACACACATGTGAATTCATGTTGTTTTGTTCTTCTTGTTAAATCAGTAAGTAACCAAAGCTTGTTGAAGTCAAAGTTAAGGAGACACATCACCTGGTTTCACATACTTAACTGCATTTCTTAGTTGAGAACTAAACTGCACAGATCATCTTGCACCACTGTAGTCCAGTATTGAGGAAATGCAGTACTGTTAAATCAGGCAGTGCATACACAGTAATACACACACACACACTCCATGCCGACACACACACACACACCCACACACAGACACACACGGATGTCAAGTACCTCGACGTCAGCAGGGTAAACAGACCTGAGTAAATAAAAGCCAGTGATGGGTGACAGCTCCCGTAGGACTCTCCCACAACTCCCCACTTCACTCCCACTTTGTTTAGACGAAGATGACGGGACACGCTGGCACTTTGATGGATGCCCATCTGCTTGGGCTGTGACAGACAATCAACTTTTTGTCATCAACCCATATCCCTTAACAGCTGAGCATGCTGCTGTGCTTTAGGTTTTCGACCTGTGGCTTAACCCCAACGAGGTACGGGAACCCACCAAAACAAATCAGGCCACTGAACCAATGAAAAATATTGGAATCAATTGCCTGCCAAGGAAGTGGTGTGTCTGAGCTTCAATCGTCTGAACATACACTACAGATGCTAGAAGTCATATCGGACTTAGCTGCTTTCTATCTCTATAATTTCACCATCAAGGTAATGCTTGCTGATAATGATCCAAGCTTTGTTCAATGTAATATGAGGTAATGATGGATTTCCAAATAATAAGGGTGACCTATCACACGCATGATTAACTAGTGCTGTATTGCCTATTTTTATCAGGCACAATAAAATTATCTTTCTTTCAGGGAAGATACCATAAGGGCATGCAAAATATGCCAACTAAACAATTAATCTTTAGTCATTCATTAATTGCAAAAAAATCAATTTTAATTAGTTTATGTATTGTTCCAGTAGCAACTTCCTGATGAATGGTTAAGCTTCCAAAAGGACCTCTGCAGTTACAGTCTTGAACGTGGTACTGATAAATACTTATCCAATAAATAGAACGTTCCCTACTTATCTACACTGATGCGGTTATTGCTCCGTCCAGCATGTACGCTGCTTCGCATTCTAGACCGCCTGGGATGTGCTCCAGACCAGCCGTGATCCTACAAAGAATAACCCGGTGGAGACAATTATAAATGTCAACCGCATGAATTACAGTTGTGGGATTTTTGTTATAATGTTCACTTGATCACTCCTTGCTTCTTTGAGTCTTTTTATGTGTAACAATGCTGCGATAAAAGTGGCCTGCTGGCCCAATGGGTAGATCATCAGGGTGGGATGCAGATGACTCTCAGTTCAAATTCCAGCCCAGTTTGTGCTTGAGCTAGACAGACAGACAGACAGACAGACAGACAGACAGACACATTCTTTATAGATCCCCAAGGGGAAATTCTATTGTTACAGTAGCAAAACAGTGGCGTCAACTAGTAATGAGTTACAACTATAAAACAAAAAATAAAAATAAAAATAAACCAATGAAAATTTGAACTTAAATGAAAGAGAAATAAGAGAAAATATAAAGGAGACTAAATATAACATAGAAAATATTACAGTATACAGTATATTACACCATATTGTGCTACACTGTACATTAGTGCAAATATGGCAGATGTCAACAGTACAGTGTGGTGTGTTTGTATGTTAACCAGTAGTGTGTGAATAAAGAACATGGTTACATATGTACATATACTGTCACAGTAGGAGGTCTCTCTCCCCACTCAGACACATATAGTCGTTATACATTGGGATTGCTGTTGGCATGGAAGACATTTTGTAGTGTCCTGTGTCACAGCAGAGCTGAAGTAGTCTCTGACCAGCAGGTCATGGAGAGGATGTGAGGGTGTGAGTTGTTCTCCATTATACACAACAGTTTGCGCGGCATCCTCCTCTCTACAACCAGCTCCAGAGGCTCCAGAGAAGTCCCCAGCACAGAGCCAGCCTTCCTCATCAGCTTGTCCAGCTTGCTGATGTCACTGGCACTCTCCTTGGTTTTGGACACATTCAGATGCAGCTGGTCTGTCAGGTAACTGGTGATCAGGAGATTGTGGAGGAATCTACCTGCATCTTCTGCATCTTCTCCCTTGGTAGGACAGGTTGGATGGTGTTAAAGGCACGGCAGAAATCAAAGAACAGGATTTTTACAGTGCTGCTTGCCTTGTCCAGCTGAGAGAGCTCGCTGAAGAAGATAGATTGCGGCATCGTCAACTCCAACCAGGGGGTGATAGGTGAATTGCAGTGGGTCTTGGAAGGTGTTCACCTGGGGTCTGAGGCCAAAACCAGTTTTTCCAAATCATTATATGTGATGTAAGGGCAACCAGTCTGTAGTCATTGAATAAAGATGGAGATGACTTCTTGGGCACTGGAACAAAGTAGGATGTCTTCCATAGCACCAGGACCTTCTCAGAACTCAGGTTGAGGTTAAACTGGTGCTGTAGAACCTGGCACAGATGGTTAGCATAGGCCTTCAGGAGCCTGGGACTGACTCCATCAGGACCTGCAGCCTTGTTCTGGCTCAGTCTCTCCGTCTGCCTCTTCACCTGGCGAGACTCTCCAGCTGCCCAGGTGCCACATGTGGCTGTCCACTGCTCACCCAGCTGATGGATTAACTCCAGAGGACAAATTTCATTGTAACATGTATATGTACTCAATGACAATAAACTTCTAAACATTTCAAATATAACCTTAAATTAAGTCAGAATAAAACAAACTTTTTTGTTCTTGCCTTGTTTATCATGCAAATTCAATTCTTCCGTGGCACTTACGGGAATTAATGTAATGAATCGGATGTTACTGAGAGTGATTTCTCACCCAGGACATCAAGATCTGGCCATAAAGAGTATGCAATTCTGCTCGAGTCATTCCAACGGAACCCCTGAATGTTGCTGTGTGTCTTTGTTTGCCTCTGACGAGCACTGATGTAAAATAGAAGCTTCTGCCTCTAATTTAAATATTTACATTTCAGTAGTACGGGCACTCATCGTCCTGCCAACTTCCTAATAACCCTAAATGCTATTACTCTTTGACACAGAAATGTTTGGAGAAATTACTGATCCTTTTACATTTCAGAATATGCTGATACATTAATGTATGAAACGCTAATTTACATCCTGATTAATATGAATATTTTTAGGTCCTTGATGTGAATATACATATATGTCTGTGTGTAACTAAAACCAATTTGTGTTTTTTTAACTGTGCTGAGATCGAACAAGCCCCCCTCTTGTCTTGTGAGCGTGGTGTATAAATACATTTTCACATTTGTCACTGCAGCAGTGTTTTTTCATAGCTTCAGGAAAATATTGAAACAGGAAGGACTGAAACATAGAACACACCCACGCCTGATTTAACAGAATACAGTAGGAAAATGGTATGAAATTCCATCATGATCATCATTATCAAATTTATAAATAGACATAAACACTTTTTGTGATGTTTCTATGGAAAGTAGTTTTGTGACATTAATAGTCAAAAGTTTAGTCAACATTGTGTTTTTCAGTATGACACTGAACAATAGTTTTTAAAATGATTTTTCAAATTGCTGCAGTTAAAAATATATCTAACAGTCAAAGCCTTGATAGTACCAGCTTTAAGCGGGGTCAAAATGTCAGTGTAAATCACAGCAGGAGCTAAGAGTTAAGTGTCTGTAAAGAGAAGAAATCACAAGGGTTGTGCGTCTTTATCTGACCACCAGGCTTGAAATGGGTTTTTTTTTTCCATTTTACAAGCAGAGCTTTGTGTATTGTAGAAGACGGTGAAACAGTCAAGTAGAGCACTTGGTCAGACATCTTGTAATCACCTAATTGCAATGACAAGAAAGCCTTGTGGTGAGGAATGGAACAGGTTCGTTCTGCTTGCTGGGTCAGGTCAGAGTGTGGTGGTGGGGAGGATTAGCCCAAAACATTCACAAGTAAAAAATAAAAAAAGAAGAGTGTTTTCACAGCAGTAACACATATTGTCGTCTACGTAAGATCGCATGGTGTGACCAAAGGTGTCGACCCAGGTGCAAGCACTTATAAAACACATTCAGACACACGTCTGTTCTCTTGTGCAGACTTCCTTCATGACAGCAATAACACACACACTTTAAAACATGGAATGTTTTTATTAGTTGCACTGAATAATCTTTAATAATGAGCAGCAGCATCCTAACAAAAGGGTAACACAGAGCGGGATGGTGGCAGCACAACACAGAAGTGCTTATGGTTGATGTCACTGATTAAAAAAAAAAATGGCACCCAAAAATACTTTTTAGGGCAGCATATCCTTATTTACAAAGATCTGGGCTCTGTGTTCTCTTGCAAATCTATTTACTCTTGTGTACATCCACTCTTTATGGTGACAAAGCATTTGTTGGGTGCAATGGGTGCTAAGAAGGGCATATCGAATAGAAACTCACGTCAAGCCTGCCAGATGTAGTGATGTCTAATATACACACGTGTATATTGTGGCCTTATGGGAAGTTCAGTTTTTGGAGCTTGATGGGCACTTTTTTAGTGCTCGTCTTGCTCAACCACTTCCAAGATAGGAAACTTGAAAGGAAACATTTTGAGTAAATGGGTCAGAATGATCATTGTATCTGTTAATGTTTTAACAGCATAATAATTGCAAATGTGAAAAAGCGTTGAATATGCATGACGTCAAAATAAAAACAAATAAATAATTCATCATAAACATAGACAGAAAAAGTATCTGTTAAGCTGTCTTTTCCATTTCTCATGAGAAACTGTGCATTTCCAAACCACAACTTCTGCACACGGATTGTGTAAAGTATTGAGGTTATGGCCTTACTCATAAAATAACTCAATACAGAGCAATGAATTGTAGATCAATTATCATGTTCTTATGGACTTGGTAGTGTACCTCATCCCCACTATCTTGTCTTTTCCAAACACAACCTTGTAGTCAAAGTCAATTCTTTGCTGCCCACTGCCTGTAGTAAGCAGCCTTTTCACTCTCATGGCTGAAGGGGAGCAGATAAGGTATACACAGGGGGAAAGTGTTCAGCATAGACCTATGTAAAACAGCCAGTCACACTTCACACACCCCATAGCCTGGACTGTTTATTAAAACCCTTCTTAGTCTGGCTAAACTGGGTAGAGCCCCGCTCCACTGGTCCAAAATGTCATGCAAGTGCACGGCGGGATGCTGCTGCTTTCCCGCACGTCAGTACGCCACTGCCTCTTTCCCATGAGTCTTTTATTTGCTTAGCTGTCTCCTCCCATACAGGCTTGAATGATACCAGCGTTCACATTAACCCCTGTAGGTCTCAGACAAACCCCGAGGGTAGGAAGGAATAGGAACAACAGCGGGTACAAGAATCGCTTCAGTGCGTCTGGGAGCAGATGGTGCCAACACTGAACAACCTGAACGTTCCATAGACAGTGAGGCTGCATCACACCGTATAGGCCAGTGTAAGTTTTCCATACAGAGAAAACCTGCACAAACAGAGGAAATTAAATCTTCCTCCTGGGTTTTAAGTGCTCAATAGCTTTCCTTTACATTTTCTTCTGTCAGATGGACACACACCAGGATTACCCACTTCTGTGTTCATTTGTTTACTTATTTTCTTTCACCCATAAGAAGATGCGTTTTTGCTGTAACTTGTGTTATCTTACAGTCTGGAGTTGGCCCCTCTTTCTATATAATATGGAGTCATTCCGAGGCGAAGTACAAAATGTTCATTTTAATTATAAATGAATAAATCACATTTGTTCAGTGTTTCTTTGCTTGAATATTACAAGTGACAACAGGTCTGTTTACACCCAATTTGTTCTTGTATTTTCAGCAAATTGCCAAAATGTTGACAAAAGAAAATGTGAATCAGCGTGGAGTCCACAGGTTTCTCTTATGCATGTATTCTGAAGGATGTACAACAGCACTACGTAATCAGAGATATGGCACATATTTCCACTGGTGTCCACACAGGCAAATGTGCAAGTCACTGTGATTATGTCATTATCCGTCCATCAGTTTTTATCTCAAGAGCACTGTGGAACTTATCAAGAGCGAACTTCTCATCACAAGGAATTCTGTCACGTCCTGTTACGGAGTTCCGTGCAAAGGCTTTGAAGAAAAACTAACTGGTTCAGGCTGCTGGGAGAAACGCCAAATGTTTATGGAAAAGCCAAGGAGAAAATTAAAAAATTGTACAATTTCATTTTTGCATGGTACATTTATACAAGGTTAAAAGTTCCATAACCATCCACCTCAAGCCCTAGGGACTGTGTAAGAAGCAATCCATAAAAGCTGTTGAATATAAGACCACAAACTGCAGAAAAGCAGCTCCAGCACAAAGCTCAGAGCGGTTTGTTTATGTGATTATATCACAGCATATTAAAATAAATAAATAAACCGTGTGACAGAAATTGTTTCCATTTCTGTTTGTGGCAAAATGAAAAAACGCTCGAGCAGAGAGTGGCAGGGCAGAGATGAGTGTCGGACGTGGCGGTGGGCGACGCCTCATTGAGCTGCTCTCACTCCGCCGTTATGTCCACCGTAACGAGCTGTCCTCTGCTTGTGTAGAGTCTGAAGGCTTCCACCAATTTTCTGATAGATGGTTATCCTTTGTCACTAATTAATTTATAAATGCGACAAGGCAATAACTTTCTTGTTGCTAGCCTTGCTTTTTGTGTAAAGCACGTAGCCGCTGTTTTGGTGGGAAGATAAAAAGTGGCATGAATTAATTAATTAATAAATGAATGAATGAACAAAAAGCCGCAGTACAAACTCTAGTGTTTCCACTGAAGTTTATTGGGTCGGATGACAGTCGAATGACAGGCTGTGTGATGAGGGGAGAAAAGCGTGACCAGTAAATGTGAACATGGCTGAACTCCACATCTTCTCCCTCAGTCCCCCAGACACAGGCACTGCTGTTTTCATGCCTCGGTGAGGAACAATGAGAGTTGTGAGCAGGAAGCCCAGGCGGGCCCTTAGTGCATTTCCACCAACGCCAGCCGCACCAGAGGCGTGCCAGTCCACACTAATTGATTGTTTTGCCAACAGCGGCAGCGGCCAGGCTCTGAACTGCGAGGAAGGCCTCTGCTCATCACTGCAGCCCTCTGCCATGTGTCAGGCAGATGGAAGGCTGTCTGTGCCAGGATGAGTTTCCCTAGTGCTGCTCACAAACAAATGTACAGGCTTCTTTCAGCAGCCAGACGAATTCCCACACCACAGGCCGGCCTGTTCAAGATTCTTGTCATTGCTGAACTCGCAGCAAGAGCCCGACTGTATCGTTTTTAAAAATTATGCAAAAAGTAAAAAAAAAAAAACTATATGAAGGAAGATGGATGTTTATGAATTGCACATTTCATTTTATTTACTCCTACTGGCATAACTCAGTTACGTTCTCTGGAGGACTGTGTACTTATGAAAGCTCTTTAAACTGCATGTGTTTTGTTAGGTATATGTAGAGTAGTTACTGTCTGAATAAACCTCATTGTGATATCATTGATGGCTTAAAAAATATATCATATGCAGTCATATTATATATAGCCTAATAAACGCATACAGCAAAGGCCTGCTGTGATCAGTTTGTAACTAATGCATGGCCACAAAAGACTAGCTGCATTGCATGTATTGGCCTGCATTGCATGTATTGGCCTAGCATGCCTCCAAGGTCTTGCTTTGTACCACTGAAAGTGGGGCTTCTCTTCACATTGATTTACTTGGTGACTTAAATGCCGCATGAAAAAGCTACAAGCTGTTATCTGTCTGAGCATCCAAACGATGATCGAGGGGCATGTACACAGCAGGACGATGTCCAAAAAGAGGTTACGCGCTGACAGGACCCTCAGCCAACCTGGTCTCCTCTGGCTGTCCCCCCCCCGACCTTGGCCCACGTCCTGCATAACAGCTCCTGACGTCTCGCCGTCACGAGGAATAACAAGCAGGCGCACCCCCACGGGCTCGCAGAACCACCCGCTGGCACCCTGCTCTCTCTGCTGCAGAGCCCCCCATTTCCACAAATGCAGGATTCACAGCGCAGCTACTCCATCGAGGGGACTGGACACATCTCAGCTCTTTTGGCTCCAGGTAAAAGCATATTGCTCTCAGTGGTGTTTTCGCCGTGTCAAGATTACCGGGATAACGTGATCACTCCTCGCCTCCAGACTCTCATAAATCAGCAGAAAACACTGCTGGATGGAGAAAGGGAAAAGTTCAGATTATCTCTAACAAACAACATCAAAAATAATACCCAGACATAATTTAGTATGCATGATATAAAGGTCAGAACTGAAACACAGTAAAAATACTAGTATAAGGACTTTGAAATCATACAAAGAGATGAAAACAGGGTTGCCTATAAATATTCACAATGTCCACAAAAGGTAAACAAGACAGTGGCAAAGCATTATTATTAATGCACCTGTACAGCAAACACAGTGTGGTACAAATTACTCATGTCATAATATGCTCCTCCATTTGAGTAACCCCCCAACCCTGAGGGTCTTGCGCTCCCCCTATGCAAGATAAAATAACAGCCATCTAATTTTTTTTTTTTTTTTATTTGCAGCCTTCCGTAAAAGGCCTTATCTGTACATACAGATGCAGCTCATGATTTGCATTTCCATGTAATCCCCACGATCGCCTGCAGCATCTGCTGGGTACGATTAATCAGCACCAAATGGTACTCTTGCCGTCTGTGGGTAGCAGCTGAGCCTGATGCGTCTCTGAGCCGATCCCTTCTCCTCAGAGGACTGGGCCCTCGCAGGGGATGTTCTGCAGATCAGTGCTGTGCTCTTAACGTGATAGCGTCTCGCTGTCCTAACAAGGAACTTCACAGGACAGAGGACCTCCAACTCCTTCATCGTGATGAAACTGTTCTCAAGATGTAGTAAATTTGACACTGATGTGTAAGAAAAGCATTAAAGGGAAACATGCTTCAAGGGCATATACTAATCATAGTCGTGCCTATTATATTTACTACAAATGCCCACTTCGTTACAGTAGGGTGACATTTTTAGGCCCTGATGTGGAAATCAGGAAGCAGAGCTATCAAAGTTAGTTAGCCACACCGTTTTTCATGTTCACAGCTTGATACATTGTTAGCTTTCAATGAAGCGTATGTGGCCACTCTTTCTGAGTAAGCAGAACTGAGAACAGAAGACATTACTTCAACAAGCTCTTCGCTTTCTGTGCTGTAAGGCAATGCGGGGCCTTCATCTCATAAGATTAAAAAGGCTTGAGTGACAGCTGAATGCAGTATGGATCCAATGCTGTCAGAGTAAAGACAGATATCCCATAGCAACCGTCTGCCAAAACCCACAGATCACAGAGGAAAAACAAACTCTAACAGTACAAAAATACCAAAAAACAGAATAACCAATCAGTCCTTCTTGGTTTCTGGGCACGATCATATATACCTGTTACTCATGCTCTTCTGGTTTCAACATAGAAATTCTAAACACCTGAGATGAGAAACCAGAATGCATCTTGTATACTTGTACAGCTGCTATCTAAATTCATGGGTTTTGATGACAGAAGTAATTGCACACATTGGGAAAAATGTGGAAAACAACCTGGAGGCACTTACTAAATTCCAGAGCTTCTCTCCTGTCCTCCTTCTCTCCTGTTTCATCATGGAAGAACAATATACTACTTAAAGGAAGTCCTTTTGGATTTAATCAATATCTCTGGAGAACCTAACACAGGCTCAAAAGCACACTTTAGTATAACAATCAGGAAAAAACAGCTCCTTTGTTGTTATTTTTAATTGCTTGGGCAATTTCATGTTTGGGTCATGTTTCATCACTGGAAAAATGAATCCATCAGAATAACAGGACACACAGGCAATGTTTTATGGAGAAATTTTCAAAGGGTTATTTGCAGGGAAGACAGCACCTCAAAATTTACAACAAGCACTTTTACGGTTTGACCCAAAGGAAACGCTCCATGGTAATTGGCCTTTTACACAGAGAGAGCAAATTCAACCTTCTCAATTAAAAATGACAGCGTTAGATACACCCCAATTATAAAGTTCATATTTCAGTGGAGTTTTACTCTTTTTCACATGTTGGAATTGCAAGAAATCTAGTCATGCATTAATTATAAACACAACAAAGCAGTCCTTAAGGTTCTATAATTTAATTTTAAACATAGAAATTTGTGGAAAAACTGAGTATAATCATATGTCAGAAATTTCAGAAAAAAATCAAAGTTTGGACATCAAACATATATTATGACAGCAACAATAACAGTAACAGCAATAGGTTCTGAAGAAAGATGTCCAGGAACATAGATGCAGCAGCAATGATAATAATAATAATAATAATAATAATAATAATAATAATAATAACAATAATAATAATAATAATAATAATAACGACTCATTGAATAACTTGGGTGTCACAATTCAAAGCTCATGGGTGTGTCTCTGATGTGTCACACTGTGGTTTGTCTCTGTGTTATGCTGAAGCTGCCATTTAAGGTGTGGCCTTCCTTAGTTTTGTGTTGCCTGTGTGATAACCTGCAGGCCCCTACAAGCCTAATGTGGAGATGGTGTTTGACAAATGAATGAATGACATGGCAAACGTTCCATAATAAAATCAATACATGCAAATACAGCTGAAATGCACCGGGCTCAACACAGTCCTGCCTACAATTTAGAGCACTTACTCAGAACTTCAAAGAAGTTCACGTATCACCATCCACTTTTATTAACAGAGGGAAATATAAAGTGTAATTTCCTTGTAAAACAGTGATGATTTAACAACGGTGGATCGTGTGATAATCAGTGCAGGGAAACACTGACAGAGGCTGCTCCAAAGATTTTTAAGGCTGCTCAAAATTGTACAAAGTATAGAAAACGTTATGCTTACAATATGTAAGATTTCTGTTGTACACCACTCTACACTGGTGTATCATTTTGAGTCTTTTCTTAGGATTCAAAAAAGGAAAAAAAAATCTTACAATCCTTTCCCTGCATATCATTTTGTTTAGCTTTACCCTGAATGAAAACATGCAATTTAACAAGTTAAATATTAAATTGTTGGTATATTATATATATAGTATTAATAAAGCCAGCATATTTTAGGTGCATCTTCTTTACTTGAAAATCACCTTGCGGCTTTATTACAAATAATAATGCAATTATGTAAATAAGTTATGTTCAGCAGAAGAGTAAATATCAGAAACAGTGAACAAGGTGTGAGTTTTCAAAATTTCTAAGACAAATATTTGACTGCAAACTTTTAAAAAGAGCAACAATTTGACAATTACATACAGCAGGTTATGTTAGAGGATCCAGAAAGTATATACATAAGGTTTTCTGTTCATTTACATAAATACCTTAATTATGTAAAATCCTGTCTTTTTCCTATTTAGGGTCCATATGAATCTAAAACAATTTTCTATAAATGTGTGGAAATTAATCTACTGATGGCCAAAATAAACATGACATTAATTTCAGGAAAAACTGCAGAGAAACTGCAGGTATAATATAAAGGTTGAGGCGTGACAGAACACTTTGTTATGAACTAAATACCCAGAGTCTGAAAGGCACCCCTGAAACTGTATCTTCAGCAAGCAGACAGCTCATTAGGTTTTTAATGTCATTACTACCATCTTACTCCTTGTAAATGGTTCCTTCTGTCATCTAATTCAGATGCAGCCCGTACTTTTTCAAGCAATTTAATACTTGCATAATTCTTGGAAGTAACATCAGCATTACTGTACACCCAAAGGATTTGTACTTCCTCTGAACTGTCAGTACTCAAAACTTATACGTACCCTGTACAAAAACAAGACACGAACCTTGCACCGCTAACACCGCTAGGAGCAGCACCAGCCCTAAATACGCATTCATTGGAGGACACAAACCACTCATGACTTAATTACAGCTGCAACTGAAGCCCACCAAAAGCTACTTTTTGCTTATGCCATCCTAGTAATTATCCAAGTACACCGACTGTCAATATAATTACGTTAATTAAGCCGACTGGGAACAGAGAAGCACCACTGTGTTAAAGTCAGCTAATCAGGTGTCGGAGAGTTGTCCACTCAGTGACCACTCTTTGTGCAGTGAGCAGAGAGGGGATACAATGCAAATCCAGGGCACTGAAAAAAAGAAACATTGTTGCTGAGTTCCATCTCTGGATGGAGGATTTTGTTTATACATACTCAATGTGCGTTGCATATCCAAAGCTAGGATTTAATATGGGTTGTGGAGTGAGCCCAGTGGGGCTGTTAATACATGTAGCTTCATAGTGTGAAGAAAAAAAAACACTTTTTCATTGGCATTACAGACACAAGTGACCAACCAGAAAATGTGGAAAAATGTGTGGCTAAATCTAAGCATCTGGCTACGATTTCAGCTAGCACCATCCATGTTTATCTGGCTAGTGTTTGATAATGACACTACTTTTCCCTAGCAAAATAATGCAATAATGAATTATTTTAATAACATATATCATAATATAATTTTATTAGCAATAATAAGTGCTACTATCAAGTTGCAAATAATTGGTAAACTATGTAGCAGGGAGGACAAATCTCTGCTGCTCCCTGCTGTAAAGGTGTCATCTGAAAGGTTAAATTTTATTCTCCAGCCTAGCCCATATCGATGATACTATCAAAATTAATGGGACAGGTAGAGGCTTGAAAAGAAATTAAGGGTCTGTCTTCCCGTCTTGGGTGTTAATGGGTGTTTCAATGTGGTGTGAAAGAATTTCTATGCATGCTGCCATTGTGCTGCACTCCATCTCTAGAGCGTTAGCGAGCTAAAGATAGTGCTGTTGACCTCTGCCTAACTCTGTATCGTGCTCCATGGCCATCGAAATGTTCTGACAGTTATTCTCTGCAAGCCAACTTATTTGTATATTTTACAGTCATTTTCACGTCATCGCCTCGGAAGACCCCGTGACTTTTGCTGGACAAGTATGGAGATTTTTGCTGAGTACAAAACATTTCCCAGCACTTTTGCTCAGTGACCTAGCGTTAAGCTTTAATCCCATAGTCTTTGCTCTACACTTTTTCTGAGACAGCATGAATATAATGTGCTTTCTGCATACATTTCCATTGTAAAACGGGAGCTTCATTATCTATTCACTTGGAAAAAAAAAAAACATAGAGGCTGTGGACACACAGGCAAGCAGCCAGTCTAATTAGCTCTGTGTGGAAAGGATGTCTGGGCTGCTGAATGAATTAGCCAGTAATAGTTCATTAAACTTGAATGAAACACCTTTGATTCCTGTCCAACAGGTACTCATTTCAGCCAAAATAAGTGCCTTGAAACCTATTCACAGTAGTGTCACAGGTGGAAAGCAACAAAAACCAACAACAATTTAATAAGGTAATGTAATAAGCAATTAATGTTACTTGATAATTAAGTATACAAAGGCCTGCACTGCACGTATGGACTTAAGACCTTTGAAAATTATGTTGTGTTTCATGCTTTTCACTGCATTGCCATGTCAGAAATACAATATGGCCCTTTGAAATATTCTTTGTTCCATGTGTAGCAGGTATTTAATATCGACCTTTTGAAATACGCATTGTTATATTAGTAATAAGTGTTGTTTGTAGTTTATTTTTCAATTTTTGATCACTCTTTCAGTTTAGGAATGAGAGAGACTCAAAGCAAACTGTAACTGGCTACACGATACATGCTAATCAGAGGGGCAATCTGGAGTGCTGCTAAGGGCTATGAGAAGAAACGGGAGCACGAAACCCAGGGAGAAGATGTAGGGTGTTCTTAATAAGCACATGGTTAAGGCCAAAATCAATAACGATACCCTCTGAGCCAATGTTTGGCCTAATTAAAAATGACTGGACATATATTTTTTGTTAATATATCCTAAAAAAAAATATGCTAAAATAATGTAACAGTTTAAGTAGCCCTTTACTGCTATTTTAGACACTATATAGCGCAACTGCTGAACTAAATTATCTCATCTATTACACTTTCTCAAATTGAATATTAAGAAAGTAATATGTAAACCATCAGTGTCATTCAAGTTGCAGTTTCATTACAGTGATATGGACCATCTGGGAACACTGGGATCTCAGTGAAAGGCAAACTACCCATTTCTCCACAAGCTATTTGGCAACCATCAGTGTGAAATGACCTTTGGTAAACAATTCTGGCTCTTAATCAGACTCCAATCTCCTCACCATCAACATAGTTGACAACAGGGGAAAACCACCAAATCAAAAAGCTCAAACAGCAGCCAGAGCTTCTGTTGAGAAGCTATAGCAACACTTTAAAAGTCTGTAATGAGCATTCAGATCACATACAGTTTATGGAGGCCTTTGCTGTCAAATCCAGAACTGAAAGCTGACCACTTCTCCAGTGTGTTTTTCCCAACAATAAGAGAACCAGTAAACATAATAATTGGTACTTTTTATCAGACACAAGTCATCCCATATCAAAATGTTGACATGCTTCACTGAATATAATACCAAAATTGTTTTATGAACCGTCTTTATAAATTATATACAGTGAAGTGGATATCTGACAAGTGGCTAGGTCAGTTTATGGCTTTTCAGGTTTCTAACTAATATAGGTCAGGTACATAAGGGTCTACAGTCAGATATTAATGGGACAAATACTCTTGTATTTAAGTTTGTTTTTCATTTATTTTCTAACACGAATTGCTGTAAGTTTTGAAAATGCCTGACTGTAAACACACAGAACATTGTGCTGTTGTAAAAGTATATGGTGCAGTGCTGGGCCATCATTAACAGTGGAAATGCTGTTAAAAGTTACACATTTGTTTGCAAAATTGCAGAGTGCACATTCTCCTTGTTAACATTGCCATTTGACCAGACAAGATTAAAAATCTCAATGCATTCTGGTGTAGATGGTCGTTTTGCTCTATGTGAGGGTCACCTGCAGAACAATTACATTGAAAATTCCTTTCTCTTGGCAGGTGAGAAAATAAATGGACGATTATTACAAAAAAACCAGAAATGTAACAATTAAAATCACCTTAGGTAAAGTGTCAATTACAGTCTTAATACATGTTGTTATGTGCACATACACACACGCACGTGCACACATACACACACACACACACACACACACACACACACACACACACAGTGTAAAGGCATCACAAAATAACATGCTGTAGAACTAGAAAGAACATTTTTTATTAGTTACAAAATATATGACACTGACAAATGGTACTGACAAAATCATTGGTCCTGAGTTACATAAATTTATAATAAAATTATCACCTCAACTTTGCATTCAACAAGATGCTTAAAACAAGTACACTAACTCTTCACATACTATACAAAGGTCTTTATAACTATACAATACTTACAAAATATTGTATACAATTTTTTTCCAAGATTTAACAAGACCTAAAAAGTCCTCCATGAACTGCGTATTTTATCCTGAAATTTTGAATCCATGAACAAACATAGGATTTAAAGCGCTTCTGGACAAATCACCCTTCCTCATGTCAGAAAAGAAAATCTCCATCCACCTACCTTTACAATCTAGACATCACAGTGCGCATGTTGAAAAACCACTAGACTGTATGTCTGTGTTTTTAGGGTGCTTTTATTTGTGTGGGATTTTGTAAGCTTGCGTATGTTAATATGTGCAAATTTCAATACAAGCCACAAAGCCTTGCATCCTCAATTTAAGTGGCGAGAAAGGCATCCGTGCTCAAAACACAGAATAGCAAGTAATTTCTCACAAGGACGGCCTGTTTACACACGGGCTCTCGCATTAGCCCAGCCCAGCATTGGAATTCCCATCTGAACAATTTTCAGCACGTAGCCTTGTCACACCTAAACCGATGAACTTCACACAGGGATTTCAGTCACATTGTCGGATCGTGCATTTTCTTTTTTTCCCTTTTTCTTATTTTGCTGCTCCACCTGCTCTTTCAGGGTGCCGCTGAGCTCGTGGCAATCAAGAGAAGGGAAGCCACAGTTCACCATCAAACACTCAGGCAAGCAGGAGACAAACCGGGGGGAATGAGACATTTCTGTGCACGCCGGCCTACAGATGGCCGAGCAGGTGCGCGAGTGAGAACGGCGACAGGTGGTGGCCAGTAACGGGAGACATGGAAAGCAGTGGAGCAGCTTGAAGGTCAAATTAAATCTGTCCGCCGCGCTCACACTCCAAGACAAATCACACAAGGTAGGCTTTGTGACGCAGCGTCGAAGAACACTGTCTGGACTAATGTTCGGAAATGAAACATCAGACACCAATGTTCTCAGAGGGAGTTTCATACACAAGCTTTTTAAAATGAGCCACACTAAGAAATATTTTACACAACAGGCGACAGACAACAAAACTGTAATTGGATGCATTCATCTCAGCACCTACAGGTTAATAAATATTGTGAATTTTTTTGCAAACCATTATCGGTGTGGACAGTGATGCTGTTTTTAAAAGGATCTTTTAAATTAGGTAAGCAAGTGGTATATTCTGAATTGAGATTACGTTTACAATTGAATAGACTAGAATTCACAATGATTGTAAAAAACAATGACCCTTGTTTCCCATACAGTAGAGTTCCGTATTTCTATGTTGTGTGTTTATTTTTTATTAAACTATTTTTTGTATCTAAATTGAAAAACAAGCACACAGAAAAGTAACATTCAGACTGGTATGATGAATTAGAAAGAGTTAAAATAAAATCATGGTCTACTTTGCTGCCTAGGGTGTTGTGTTCCTCAGCATTATAAAATTCAGCATGCACTGCACACTATAACAGAGCACACAAAGAGTACAATACAGGCATATCTATTCAGAAGCAAAAACTGAGGAGAAACTAGGTTGTCTAATAGGACAATGATACAAAACAACCAAAAATGACCAGCAGATTGTAGAGAAGAAGAACATCCCTGAAATTTAGGAATGAGTCTATCAAAGTCTAGGTATAAACTCTATAAAGAACCTCTGGTGAAACCTATTAAAGTCCAAACCTTAGCCCTTTAAAGAGGCTCTGGAAGAACCTATCAAAGTCCAAACCTAAGTCCTATAAAGATGTTCATGTGGAGCCTAAACAGCTCTAGGCATAAGAAAGTCCTCAAATATCAGAGCTGAAGTAGTTCTGTACAGAAGCGTGTGCAACTGTTAAATTCATTCCCAGGTAGACATAACATTTCTGGTTTAAAAAAGAATAGCAATTTTCATTCAAAGTAAAGGTATGAGGCTGATTTTGTGTTTTAAAGTAAGTGATGGTAAAGAGAGACTTAGTGTGGTCTGTCAAATTAGCTTTTCTATCATCACACTCAACTCACATTAAAGATTTTAATTATTTGTAATTCACTCCTTCTTTACTGGGTAAATAAAGCTAAAGTACACAATCCAGAATCACTGAACAAATCCAATTACAGTCCAGCCAAAACAAAGACATGAAACAAGAAACACACTGGGCAGTTTGGCTAGAGTGAATCCACAGAAAACAGAGAGCAAAAAGGCAGAGACGTGAATGGGATACCAGGACAAGGGCAGAGAGTCACTCAGTACTGACAGCAAGCATCACTAACACCTCACTGAGGAAATAACCATGAGTACAGGTTAAAACAGCTAGTAGAGTAACAAGCAAAGTCATTGTACTGGGAAACATGAATGGGACCATGACAGCAATGTTCTCAGAGGGGTGTGGCAGTAACAAAGGAGGTGTGGCTTCAGGAGGCATGACCACACGTGACTGACTATGTTGACAAACAGGAATCCAGATTGTGCAGTTAGTCCTGGATAAGTGCCAACGTTATATCAATGGAAAAAAATCAGATGCCGTGAATGAGTTTTTCTTTTTACGCTGTTGTTACCTGATCGCTAATTAAAATTAACTTTCTTTTTAATTTTAGCATATTGGAAAGTCTATCAAAGTACTACTGATATTCCAGAGTGTCTGTAGTTTAGTTTTTCTGTCTAATTACAACAATGTTTACACTATCTCTTAGTTAGGGAAACAGGCTGTTACACATACAGTACCAGGATCAGTAATATTTGGAATGTATTTCTTTGATAAACTTTGTAACACCATATGTGTAACACCATATGTGTAACACCGTAAGTGTGTTTTTCAGATATCAGTTGTGTATGTGATTGTTTCTATGCAATGCTTCTTTTCCAGGAAATAAGGAGTCTTCAAACTACATTTCCATGCAATATCCATGCATGTCTGTTAAGACTAATTAAGTAAGAACATTTTCAAGTAAGAAAATTTAATTTTATACTGCGGACAACAAAAACAGAATTTGTGTGTGTGAGTGTTTTAATTGTATATAAACAAACTGTAGCATAATGAACATATCAAAGCACCAAATCCACACTGTTATTACATGATGGAAAGCGTGCAGCACAGTAAAACTGCCATTGTGCTCATGTAGTATGTAACACTGCATGTAAATGGTGCCTCGGTGACATGGTGCCTTATTCAATGTGCCATGATTCACTGACCTTTGGTAACAGACATTTATAAAAGCCTCTCATCACATTTGTGCCTTTGACATACATAATGGCCAGTGTCATTAGCCTATGTGACCTAAAAATTTACTTCAGTCGGAAAAAGAGCTAAAAGAGCTAGAGTACAATGATATCATTGTATTACCAGTATATTCTTGTTTGAGTATTTGTTGATCTAAAATAACATCAATTGACTACTGTCTTAATTACGGATAAGATGATTGGCTGCCTGTTCCTACTGCACCGAAACAAGACTGCCGTTTTGCTCTGCGTCTCTGATTATTTCTATACACGCTCCTACAGTCTCTGTTAAAGCCTCAGTGTGATGGCATGCCAGTCATTGTCTCTGTAGACAAAAAAAATGTTTTATATATATATATATATATATATGCAATCTAACGTGTGGCTGGTCTTTCTACCTTGTAGCAACAACCAAACAGCCACCAAATGAAAAGGCAGACATAGCTGCAACTGAACCATTTACAGCCCGAATGCCATTTGTTGATAGATTATCTTAATAATGACGCTGTTAGCACAGCGGGGCAGGATGCGGGTTACGTTACCAACAAGCCCGAGGGGTCTGGTTTGATTGACACTTTGTTTACTCATTCTTTGTTCGGTGTTGGAAATCGCCCTCGTTTCATCTGAAAGCAGGAAAGCATAAACTTGGGGAACATTATGCCTCCAAATAACACTGCCATTTCCATACTGATGTAAAAATTACGTTTTCTCTGCCTTGGCAGCGTGGGGCACACATGCCATGTGATTGCCTATACATTAATGCTCTAGTTTAGCAGTAGAAGAGCATCAGTCCTGGGTTGTTATTCCTTTATAAAATTGCAAATATATGATATTTAACTGTGAGGCTAGCAGAGTAAGAAATACCACTATGTAGGGATGTCCAGTTGTCTGGACAAGAGTCCGATTATTTCCCCAAGCGAGGCACTGTGGTGTTTATCTCAGCAGACTAATCCTCTTTCAGGGTCCGTGTTACATGACCATCTTGAAATCTGAGATTTAAACTAAGTGAGAAAACACACAGATATAAGCATGCACTCAGTTTAGCATGGTATTTACCATAGACTTTATATCAGCTTGAGCCATCCCATGGAAATTGTGTCAAAATTGTGAGGAATTGAGTGAAGTGTTGACTCCCACAGGGGGAAAAAAAATCTTATTAAACGGAGGATTACTGATCATGCAAGACTGATCACACTTGATTTGCTGGTCTTGAAGTGGAAATAAAAATACAAAGATGGTGATAAACCCTCAAACAGGCCGTTTTACATCGTTTCACCATGATCTGCTAGCTGTCTGCTAGGCTTTTCAATTGTAGGTTCAAGTCTGACAAAAGCACGGCGCAACCATCCTTTAATGTTTTCAATGTTGCTCTCAATTCAGTGAAACACTGAAATGCGGCTGAATGATGCATCAAAGGGGAATTTAGACTAAAACATACAACGCAAATAAAAAATAAAAAGTCATGCAACAGCATCCTGTGTAATAGAGTACCTGTTATTGGGCAGAAACCATTACTACTCTTTACTGTGTTTTCAGTAAGCTTTGCACACATGACTGCATACTATATGTTTTAAACATGCATTAGCGATACTGAGACCAAGCGTTTTAAGTAACCACATTGACTTGCAGTCTCAATCAACAGCTGTTAATGGGGCCAACAGCTTGGCATGACTGGCAATGTATAGAAACTCTTGCATAAGCCCAGTCAGGTCTACAATACTAATCGGGATAAAGCTCACCAGCTATAGGATCGCCAGGATCTGGCAAACTTTTGCATGCTCTTTAGAAGAAATGCAATGGTTTTTAAGTGCAAAGTCTGGAAGCTGAATCTTGTCAACTGTACTTCCCTCTTCTTGATAGGAACATCTCACTATTTATCTAAGTAGCTTCTTCAACCTAAGTCGAAATTGGTCAGGAACCCCATATTTATCCTCCAGGGTGGTTAACTCACTCGAAAGGCTTGTTGACTGAACAATGGCAGGAAGTCTTTAGGATGTAAATGTTCTGACTTCTGCTCCCTTTGTCTAGCACAAGAGAGTTGTTAAGAGTGCCTAACCTGGAGCACGTGCAAAGTGCTCGTTGTGTAAAGGTTGCTTGGTTTCTCCAATGTAGAGCTCTGAACATTCTTCACTGTACTGGACTGTGTCACTATATTACTCTTCTTGTGTTTGGGTGTCCAGTCCTTTGGGTGGACAAGCTTCTGCCTTAGAGTGTCAGTGAGTTTGAAAAACACTGGTATGTGGTGTTTTCCAGATATTATGTATACATAGTATATATACCAATTATCCATAACATCATTACCTAATATTGAATAATTCCCCATTCTGCTGATAAAAAAGCCCTGACCTGTCAAGCCATGGAGTCCACTACACCTCTGTCAGTATGCTTGGTATCAGGCACTGTTACAAGCTGTACTCCAGAACCCTGTTTGTTTGCACTGGGGAGACAACTCCAGATGATGTCTGTACCAGGGTGCAGGGACCACTTCCTAAATAAGATACCTCTATCCTCAAAATACCTCACACGTTTTTCCCCTAACTCATTCAAGCTACCTATATTCTCGAAGCATTTCTGCAATGTGGAGTCTGCTTTCTGTCCAAGATTAGTTCCTGTTGTGACATCAATATGGTCTCTAAACCTGTGTTTTCTGATTTAGCAGAAGTATCATCGCTATTACCTGTTTGGGAGAACAGAGGGGCTAAGGGCTCAGTTTCTGCTAAGAACAGGTGCCAAAACAGAGGATGCAAAATGGTCCACCTCACGCCTATGTTTAGCCTGTGCCCAGGTTAACACACATGCAGGAAAGGTATCTGGACATGTTGAAATGACACAAGATTGTCCCTGAATGTCCCTATATGCCTCCTCAGTCTGAGGAAAACCTGTGACCAAGCCAGACCCTGGCTGAGGGTTGCTTACTTCCAATTGTCTAATGAGAACTTTGGTCTCAGCCTCTAGTTCTAGTCTTTTCACAACCAGTTTGAAGTCATACTGCCTTACATGAGCTTTCTTGTCTTCCTCTCTGTAGCTGGAGTTTGGCTAATCAAAGATTTTGTCAGGCATCAGACAGCGAACTTCCACAACTAGGTGAAAAGGCCTCAAACCTTGGCAGTGTAGCTGGAATTCTGCCTGAGACCTTCATCTCAGCCATGACACCAGCTGCTTTTGGTGTGTATTTCGTCTTGGCCTCTGTCTTGCCTGCTGCACTACCTCTCCTGGTGGGTAGACGTTTCACTCGCTGCTTCACTGATTTCCTGCTCAGAGGCTTCATCATCTGCTACTAGGGGGCCTAGGACACCACTACAGTCTAGACTTTCTAGTATGGTTTCTCTAATCACGCTTTTCCTTCATGTTCTGGACACCAGAACTTCATATTTTTCTGCAAGAAACAACAGGTCCTCCTTACACCCACCCAACGCCTCCAAACAATGTTGTGCCACAAACTGTCCTATGTAAAAGGTAGCTATGAGAAGTCTAATTACAACACAACCATTAGAAGTATTCCTAAACTACTACTACTGTCCTGTATATATAATAATTATTATTTACTTATGTATGTATGCTGAGCAGATGGAATTATTCCAAATTGTTTACTGCTTTCTCAGTTAAAATGAATGAATATTTACCAAAAGGAAAACACTTTTCTCACCATAAAAATATTTCCAGGTTATTACAACTGTATGATTTCAGGAAATCAATATGGACTAAAAAAGATAGAAGCTGTACAACCAACATGTATGCACAGTTTGTGCTGGGCAGGTTTCAGTACCATTAAAACAAGACAACCAGCACAGAAAATTATTTCTTTTACATCAAGGAGAAAATTTACAAATGAGTAGCGGTTGCCTTTCTACCCTGGTGTGATCAGAGGGAATAGGAGCACCGCGATGGGTACATTTTGTAAAATAATCGAAAGCGAGTAGTGCCGTTTTCCAGCTGGGAGGGCGAAACACCAGGGCCATGAATTCTGCCATGCACAGGCCAACTAAGGCCCTCCAGCTGGGGAACTGGAAGAAGGAGAGATAATTAATGCCAAGTCCTCGTCTAAATTGGTTTAATCATAGGCGTCAGAACTCAGATGCTCCTTGGGTGGCTTTAATTTAGAAACACAGCTGAAACAAAGGGGGCCACCGTTCCAAAATAACACCCCGTCTCCTTTTAAATCAATAAAGTACAGCAATCATCCTCGCTTAATTATTTATTCAGGAATGAGAGAGATAGTTTGGCACCAATTAACCTGAAATTAAACAGAAGGCCGCTTTACAGAGAGATGGAAGGCAAAGGAAGAGCTGGAGAAAATGGAAAGCCTCCCTGGTTGCATGACTGCAACCTCATTAGATTGTAACAAGCAGACAATTTTTCAATAACAGAATGAAAATAAGATACACCAGTGCTGTTGGATTCTGGCAGAAAGATGCAATTTAAGCGTGATGAGAGGGTAACATTTTGGAATGATAGTCCGAGGCAAGGCCCACCTTTGTCATTCACAAACACACTCTGGGATGATGTCAACACCAGGCCATGAACAAAGTCTGCATGAGCCAGAGACTGGAATGAAACAAAGACAGAACGGAAAGAAATACAGCAGCAGAGGTTTAGACACTGCACAGCTGATAAATGTTTAATTCCAGCCAGCAGGGCTTAAATACAAAAAGCAAGGGTGGATCTCCTGGTGCAGAAATCAGAAAGATCTCTACCACACCTCCCAAGTTGTGTTCTTTTCTACACGCTTCAGCAGGTTTTGCAGGACAGCACCAGAACGCTCAAGACAACTGGTCCATCAGCCGATCGAAAAAGCTCAGAGCACAGGCTTTTAGTGCCATTGTCTCATACCTGGAGGACCATCACCTGTCCTGCTGCTGGGTACCAGTGTCCTGTAGAGGCTTGCCACAGCACTAATAGAGTGAGTTTGTACTCTTACTACGGTGAATTTATCAGTGCCTTTTTACAGTAGTTTTATCGCAGCTTTCACCTTGCTTTACAGTAAAGTAGCTGCTCCTTCTCAGGCTGAATCTCTTTTCAAGACCATTAAAATTGTGCCCATGTATTAGTTTTATATTTTATATTATAACAAGCTGAAAAACCCATGCAGTTTGAATTTTATTTGCATGTTTATTTTACCCAGGGGTAATATACAAATGCTTAGGAAAAACCATTCTGCTTTCAGCTCTTTCCAGACTATCATTACTTTCTTATCTAACATCTGAGTATGAAAAATTGATGTAAATCATAAGTAATGAACAGCAAGGCTGAGCAGTAATTTCTTTACACATAAGAATCTACACACTAGACGGGAGCTCTGGGAATTCATGTTTGACTGTCATTTCAGCATTAATTACCTTTCCTCGTTTCCCAGACCATACATGCAAGTGGTTTAAGAAATGCAGTGCAAATTTATCTGTGAAAAACATGGTGCATGTTGTCTGCTTCATATGAGACCAGATCAGAGAGGCAGTGTATAATGCATATGGCTTTACTCTCATCAAACTGAGAAGGAAAAATCAAATGCATTACGTTCACCGTTTTTAATTGAAAGGGATCTTGTTAACAGTAATGAACAGAACGTGAGATATACTCTATAATGTCTGATATATTCCACTTAGCTTTTTGAGTCTAAAAGTCTGACCCGAATGGATTATATTACTGAAGTTTAGGTTTGAAGCACGTCTGCAGAACAACCTCTGAGATGAATGCACTTATAAACTCTCTCCATTACCCACAGACCAGGTGTGGAATCATCTTAAAAAGCATTTTTCTTTTGGTTTGTCTCCCACATATCTCTTCTTCACGCTTGTTTGGACCTTATAAATGATGGCTAGGTGGACCAATGGAAATTATTGACAGAATAAGTAGACTGTGAAATGTACTCAAACAACAGAAAGTCAAGTTGCTGCAAGGCAGTCTTTTTTTTGATTAATTGCTGCATCCAAATAACAGGTTTATTCTACTCACTTAACGAGTACCTTAGCCTTATAGTGGGGTTATTATGGAAACATTCAACATGTTTACTCTGGAAGGAATCTATGGAATTTACACTTATAATCTTAATTAATGTCAACTTTATTACAGTTTTGTCATAGTGAAAAAAAAAAAATTAATGGGGCTGAAGTGGATGTTTTAATGTTTGTCAGAAGAATGTGTGGGTAGTGTAGATACCTAGAAGAATGTGTGAGTAGTGTAGATACCTAGAAGAATGTGTGAATAGTGTAGATACCTAGAAGAATGTGTGGGTAGTGTAGATACCTAGAAGAATGTGTGGGTAGTGTAGATACCTAGAAGAACGTGTGAGTAGTGTAGATACCTAGAAGAATGTGTAGGTAGTGTACATACCTAGAAGAACGTGTGAGTAGTGTAGATACCTAGAAGAATGTGTGGGTAGTGTAGCAACCTATATCTGAAATGAGCTGTGACAGTTGTCAATATTTAACACCCAGTACGTTTCCAGAAGCGAAACTTAAATTTAACCTGTTTTCTGGACAGCAGAAGTCCTTTCCTGCTGGAGTCACGGGAAATCACCTTGTGATTGTTTTGAATGAGGAGTAAACACACATCAGTATGTTTAGATGCCTTGGAGGTGCTCACATTTAAAAATCAAAATTTTACTACGATGTGATGGTGGAAAAAGACCGTTGCAGGAAAGTTTTTCCCTGAGGCAAACAAAATTTAACTTAAAGGAAATAGATATAAGAACTGTTAAAATCCCACCTCAGTCAACGATGAGAAAGTGCAACACCTGACTGACACCTTACAAGCAGTTGTTCTTGATTACATCTGTTGCATTGTTTTCGTTCTCTTTGGCTGTTGTAGCACTGTTTTTCGTATTATACCTCCGTCCTACAACAAGTGATGACGGCTCTTAAATGTAAAATCAGGCCTGCCTCTGTGTCAATACAGAAAAACATCAAGCCAATATCAGGCTGTCAATCACCGGCAAAAGAAGCTTCCAGATCACTGTGTCTTACAGCATGACTGAATTATCATTGCCCTCTCAATCACTGGACATAAAAGTCAACCTTGAGTTACATCTTCAAGACTACACTTCAGAATCACCTTCAAAATATTTTACACAGTAATAGAAATAAACCCATATAGGTGTTTTTTTTTTTTTTTTATTTTCAAATTTTTTTTTTTTAGGTTGTCTAATAATGCTAAAATTAAAAATTCTTATTCATAACACTGACTTATTGGTTCAATAAAACAGCATCTAAAATGCTGTTTATTTTTCATGGCTAATAGTTTTTTTTTTTTTTTGACCAAAGAAACAGGCATTAAGGGACTTCACACCACTTTGAATAAATCAAACATTTTCATGTTGTGAAAAATTTATGTTTAGCCATGATGAACACACTAATCCTATCTTGGAATAGTGAGTGTAGAACCAGGTGAAATCATCACTGACGTGAGGAAGACTACAGCCTGACCTTGAACTCCAGGCTGAGCACGGGCAGTTTAAATTATCCCCTTGTCACTGGGTCCTTTTGTGGCTGCCAGGGGCCACAAACCACCCTGCCCTCTGAAAATGGTGTCAATGGATTCAGCAGAGATGGCAGAAAGCAGGCCACTGGGCTCTGATCTGATCTTTTCTCTTCATTATTTCTGTCGTTTATCGCCCCGGCAGACGCAGCGCAGGCAAACCCATGTCAGAGGTACATCAGATCAGCTCTTCTCACGGGGCAAAAGCAATGTCCAAACACAAACATACGTTTCCAACACTTAATCGCACTAGTTCAGAAGTGTTCAGCACAGCCTTTCCCTCATGTCACAGGTGGTGGCTCTGGTGTCTCAGGGTGTACATGCCTTTTCAACTCCATATGCTCCCCAGCTCCGATTCTGGGCATCTTAATACCTACAGTGTCAAGCAGACCATATTCCTTTCTTGTGCTTGGGAAAGGTCAAAACTCCCCCTCAACTACAGCGTTCTTACCATTTTAGGACCTGGACTCAATTCATTTTGTTAAATTAAGATGACATGAAGTAATGCAAGATAATTTATTGTGCTTAGACAGCCTGACTACAACAACACACACTTTGGAGCTTCTGTGCCAAAGACCTGTATCGATATTGAAAGTTTTTCTATTTACTCAGTTTTGCTACATCGCATTATGCTTGAATGCTCAGTCACCTCATCCTAAAATTTTTCTTGAAGGTGTACATTTATTAATTTAGCATACGTCTCTTTCAAAAACAACTTACAACATTTCACATACAGTACATGTTACAGAAATACTGGTGTTCTGTATTTGACCCAACCCCCTAAGGGGGGGGCAGTGGGCAGCCCCCTGTGGCACCCGGGGAGCTAGCATTTTTGAGTGCCTTGCTCAAGGACACACCTGGCAGCTGGGCTGGGATTCAAACTAGGAGACTTCCATGTCCTGGCCTGATGGTCTACTTATTGAGCCACCAAGCCACTTACGGTACACACACTGTAAAAATGCACTATAAAAATGGTATAATGGTATAATGTATGTTGTGGTACATTATTCTTAGAGAGTATTTATAAAGACTTCAAAAATGTTGTTCTGTTTATTCAGATAAATATAAAATAGTGATTTTAATTAATTGTACAATATAAAATATATTCATCCTGAAGCTGCTCTTTTGTGGGTTAACAAAGCATTTTAACAGAAATTTGACATCTACAGATGTCCAATCCCAACAGAGCGAAACAAAACCCTGAAAGTTCTTTGCTCTTCTGCCTCATTATAGACCATCTGCACAACTACAGAAGATGCATCAAAGTCCCACATAAGTGCTGTGTTAAGAAACCACATCAGGTTTTGTGTTTGTAATGAAATTGGACATTTTGCATTTTAATTTTGAGTTTGTGCACTGTGACTGTTTTATACACGTAGAAACCACAGTCTATTTTGCCTCACATTGACTTTTTTAAATTACTGTCATCGTCATCATCATTACAATCTTTTCAAATGACTTGTTCAAATAATAACAAACTTGTGAGCAGTGATCTGAAACATTAAAATCACAATTCTTGTAATACTAAATAAAACACAGGGTAGTGTTCCCACTGACATTGGAAAAAATATTGATAATCAGCATTCAGATTCCCAAAGTGAACTGGTACAACTCATACAACAGAGAAGTCATCTTCTGATGATGTCACAGTGTAAAATTTATCTTGACTTAGAAACTAAACAGTTCTGCAGTTTATTTATTTATTTATTTACAGATAGTGGTACATTCCTGATCATTGCCATGATCATTCTTGAATTGACACAAAACAGGTTCTTTGCACTTAAATTAGATTCACCCCACAGCAATGGTGCCCCCATGTGGTGGTTACATACCACCTTGCACAAATTTCTCCACAAATCAGTTAGTGGTGCTCTTTTACCACACTCCCTAAGGCACTGTGAAAGCAACACAGCATTTATTTAAAATGTCTCCAAAAAGGCTTCACTTTCCCTAATAAAGGGAACATGGGTAAATCCCTACAGATTACAGGCAAGACTGCAGGTTAGCATGAGAGACACATCCATTAGAAATAAAAAAGTAACAAACCGGTTTGTTGGAGCTGGTTTTACAGACTTTGAGTCATTGGGGTTCGAAATCTGACATACAGATTCCCAAGAGATGGAGGCCTCAAGCTTCTTCTGTGTGAAGCACAACCAAAGGTGTCAGCAACACAAACTGGGTACCTCCTGCAGCCTCCTCTTCCTCTCAGTCAAGCTGCCGTGGGCACTGAATGCCGTCCTGACATCACGTCACACCTGCATGTCCCACAAGCTCGTCAGTACTTAGGCACACAGGTATCCCAGCATGCCTGATTACCTAAAAATGCCATAACCACTTGTTATAAGTAAGTAATGTAACAATGCCTGTGACACGAAAACCAGCTTTCTCTCTTTCTTGTAGTTAACACTGAAAGTGGGGTTTATTAACTTGGTTGAAGTAATATCCAGATTTGTCATAGCAACATAGACATTTCTTAATTGCACAGATAAAATAATAATAAAGAAAAAATATAATGAAGGCATAGAAGACTACAAGCCAGTTATTTTCTATGTGTAATATTTATCCTCAGTCTCATCAGTCTAGTCTGATCCGCCTGTTTGTCACAAATTCTGTCTGACTGGAAAATTCATATCAAGTGTGTGTTGTGACTACCCACTCCTCCACACCTAGTCAGACTGGGAATCTGTCAATGTCAGAATCTCGATAATATCTGGCTTCTGTTGGCAAATGTGGGAGTGTAGGACCGCCTGACATTCTTATGACAAGACAGGGCAAGGAGGGAGGTATGACTTCTTGTGTGTGTGTGTGTCTGTGTGTGTGTGTCTGTGTGTATATCCAAGAATAAAATATATTGGATTACCTTTTGTAAGCCTAACACTCTCCCTTTTCTTTTCCAGAGTACATCTATTTTGTTTTCAAACATAAATACAAACCTGCCACAATAAAGTTGTCTTTTAATATTATATTATTCTCGTTATTTTATAAACTACTATGTATTACATTCCCATGTTGAATATATTATTCCTGTTTCCAAGATGGATTTCTACTATAGTGTGGAGGAAAGCCATCAACTAACAGGGGGAAAGGCTATTAGTTAAAATCAATGATCATGTTATAAAATAAAATCTGTTTTAAGAAAGACTAATTGCACTGCCTGGCCAAAAAAAAGTCACGTTGTGCCTCTGGAGGCTGTTATTAGCTGGTATTGCTTCAATTGGTCTGGTCTAAGCTCAATGTTATGCGGCAATAAAATGAAGTCAGCTGAGTATCTGAATCTACTGAATTGCCAGGTTCTCCCATCAGTGGATTTTTTCTTCTCTAATGACACAGGCATATTCGAAGGCCAGCAATCAGGCTAATATTCCGAAACATGGTTTCAAGGAGTATGAAGAATCATTTACACACATGAACTGGCCACCACAGAGTCCTGACCTTAACCCCCTTGGAAGTCTTTAGGATGTGCTGGAGAAGACTTTAGAGAATGGTTTGGCTATCTTGTCATCACTACAAGATATTGGTGAAAAATGAATCCAGAAGGGGATGAAAATAAATGGTAACATGTTGCATAAGCTTGTCAAAATGCCACAAAAATGTGTGCCATAATTAAAGCTAAAGAAGGTCCAACTAAATATTAGGGTGCAACCTTTATTTTGGCCAGGCAGTGTATAATGTGAGCTATAAGAAATGTCTGTCTGACTGTGTCACAGATATTGAATTATACACAACTAGGTAAGTAATGGTGGTCTGGTGGCATAATAAGTAGAACATCAGGCTGGAATGTAAAAGTCTCCTCGTTTGAATCCCAGCCCAGCTGCCAGGTGCACTGTTGAGCAGGACAATCAAATGCCAGCTCTGCCAGTGCTGCATGTGGCTGCCCAATGCCTCCCAGGGAGATGGGTTAAATGCAGAGTCAATATTGCTGTACTATGCATGTGAAACATTGTAAGCTGCTTTGGATAAGTGTCTGCTAAACAAATAAATTCGTTAAAAATAATCCAGTTTTTCCTGTCACTTAAATGCACATCTTCTTACAGTGAGGAGGTCAGCAGGTTTAGGTGTTTGCTTTGACAGGTAGATTGTCTCCCATATATATATA
>JABJVR010012255.1:24506-44035 GCA_025773905.1 Chitala chitala | reverse complement strand
GGTTTTCTGTTCTACAAAAAGTCATAAACGAGACTACCTGATCCTTCAGGCATCTGCACAGGTATCGGTTATAGACTAGAGTCCATGGGATATAGACCCCCCCCCCACATAAATGTTATACTTCAGTATTAACACATTATCCTTCAAATTCACATTTGTTTTCAAGCGTTCCCGTGTGAAGCTCTGTTAACATTATTGCACTACGTTTGATACTGCCAATGGCTTCTCTTGTTTGTACAGGCGTGTTCCTGAATAAATCTTCCAGTTATTGACAGTTTTAGTGTTGCTACACAGCCATATTTCTTGAGAGGCTTTGTTTAATTGAATGTTTGTTTGTATCAATGTATTTAAGTGTTTTAAAGAAGTAATCAGACACTTTCAAGGAAGTATCCTGCTCTTTGGTTTTGCACACCGGTCAGCTATAGATTTTCAGATGACCAAAGATAGGGAGCAGTGATCTTGTGCGGATGACAAACTCTGGCTATTTGAAACCCAAACAAGCAGCTTCTGTAAAATTTAGGTGAAGAACTTTTCACCACACCTTGGTTTGTGCTTTGCGGTTTGTGAAAACCTTCCTTACTCTTGTGCTGTAAGCCAAGTAATTTCGGCACTTGTACATCGTTTGTGGTGGTTCATCCTTGTAGTTTCACAAAGAAAATGTTTACTGTGTGTGTCTGTTTTGATATTTATATATACAAGGCAAAAAATAAAAAAATCAGGTTGTGCTGTATTTGTCAAACACGTTTAGGTGCTGGATACAAAAATAAAGTTAGTTACAAATACAGTATTTTGTGGAAAGAGTTTGTAACTAGCTCAAGATGCTATTTTTAAATATGCAAGCAGATCTTCCCTAGACAGAAATTTCATCTTGATGGTATTTTCAGGTCTGAGATGTTTTATTTTCAAGCCTTCGTATTTATTGCATAAAAGTGATTTTCTTCTGAAACAGTAAAAGTGCTGCCAACATTGTAAAGCTACTGGTATTCTAAAAAAGGTCTAGTGTTTGTTGGATTTAGTGTCTTTTCCTTTGTTACTGTGGTTTGGTTTAACTTCTATGAAGGCGGTGACCCTTTTCTCTTCACGTTTTTCTTAAACCACTACTTCATAAATGTACACAGCTTTCATGTTACATTCAATCTGTTCTCTTTTTACAGAGGAAAAAAGATAAAATTTATAATTAAACTCCACATGAGACATGACTGCAGTCTGTGATTCATGCCTAAATTATATTTTCTGTTAAAGATGTTTAGTTTACAAAGCTTTTATTTTTTTAAGTAATCAAAAAACATTTTTTATAAATGTAGTTAAAGGGCATAAGGATATGTTCTGTTATACTGTAGGCATTTCAGTATTTACCGCCTTCCTCATAGTTAAATGTGCTGTTTTCTTAACTCATCACCTAATCCTGTTTTCTACACAAAATTGTCTCCTCTCTTTACAGATAAAATGTGTCACGCCAAAGAAGGCCGATTCCTCCATTACAGTTACACACAAACACATTTATTATGTAAATACAACTTGCATTTTAACATTGCCAGTCCAACACATAAATATGATGAAATGTAGTGGGATTAGTGAAATACAAATGGAAGTGAAACAGTACATTTAGGTTGTCACAGCTAACATAATCATTTCAATTAAAAGACCAAACTAAGAAATAAATCTAAGATTCAAAAAATCAAATTCTCAATTGTTATTCTCTTTCAGACACAGTTAACAGAGGTCTGTGGTGTGTGCACTTCCTCCGCATTACTTTCTCCATATAAGCATCCTAATTGGCCAAAGACTGACATATAAAATTTTGGCTGCTATATCACCATATGCATCGCATTGAAGATTCGTGCTATGGTAAAAACTGCTATCATAGCAGAGCAAATGACACATTTTTCTCAGATTGACGTATACAAACTGCCGTAGAACCCTGTTTAAAGTAAAACCTTCTCATTGGGGGCTTGACACTGGAAAACTGTGGGCTCTGGAACCATACTTTAAAAAACACAAACTGTGGAAGTACTGCAGTCCTGGGCCAGCGTTCCCTGAGAACCTGGCAGCCTGTGCGCTGTCCAAACTTGCCCCGCTCGTTCCGACGCGCCCTACGCCTCTTTACGCAGTGCCACCCGGACCCCGCTGCACATCTTGCCCATGGCCTCGAAGAGCGGGTCGCAGAAGGTGTGGATGCATAGCGAGTAGACACGGCTGAGGCACTGCGTCTCGATCAGGTAGCTCTTGATGCAGGGCATGACGGCCCAGATGTGGCAGAAGGAGATACAAGCAAAGAGGAAGCCCCAGAGCAGCGAGACGGGCACGCCCAAGATGGCCGACAGCACGCGGTAGCACCAGTACTTGGAGACGGTGAAGGTGGTGTAGCTGGCCTTCCACACGCCATCCAGGCTGTGGGTCCCGTCCGGCTCGGCGATCACGTCCTCAAAGTCCACCTGAGGAACATAAAGATGCCTCATCTACTCATACAAGTGAGGCACAAGGTTCCACACAACAGTCATTAAAGTTCTATGTGTTTTTCATGAGGTACAGAAGCCTTTTTTGACAAAGAAAATAGATGTGGGGGTTGAAAATTTAATTTTATCACATCACAAGAAAGCTGAGAAATTAAGCTTGATAAACTGGAAAAAAAACTGAAACACTACAGACGAATAAAAAATAATACTAAATTTGATGATGTGTTAACAAATCAAAAAAAAGGGAAAATGTAATACTTAGTTTGACAGTGTTATCAAAAAAGGTAATACTAAATTTGACGGTGTGTTAACAATGTTCAAACTGAGCTTCTCGCTGTCATGGAAACCCGCCCGTTTTAGTTTACGATGTTGCTAACTCTATTTTTCAGGGTAACAGGTAAACGATAAACCACTTAGGGAACCGTTGGGATCGATTATGAAAAATATCACCTAATTACCTTTAAATGTTATTGTAGATGTCTAACGAAATGCCAGAACCTTCTTGTAATGGAATTATATGTACTGCTGTGTGTAGTAATAAATCAGTTCTTTTAGTTATTGGATGAAGAAAAAAAAAACTCACACATTCCATTGAGCAGTCAACATGATAGAGTACAATAGAGGCGCACTGTAAGCAACACTAATTTTTTCCACATTGACACCACTGTCCTAACATAAGATGAACTGCTGTGCTAATGTAAACTGTCAGCACAATGTACAGTTGTTTTCTGCTGAGTATTATGGACCATCAGCAATGCATACTCTTCTGTAATATGACCTGGCTAACTTAAGAGCACAACAACTGTATAAACTATAACATTACTCTGCTATTAGTTGTACTTTCTAAAGAATATTTTTCCTGGAAAGATATGCTAATTAAATCCATTATTGCAGAAGCAAATTGGCCTAGAACACCAGCTACGTCTATTCTCTGGACGCACCCCTTTTTTCCCCCACAAATAGCCACAGAAGGACTTGCTGCTGCAGGGCCAAAGGCTGGTGGCTATTTTTGGAATCAGTGGTAGTGCAGGAGTATAATGAAGGCGAGGCCAAAGTTTCCAGACTCACTGTTACGGCCCCAGACTGAGTGTGGAACGAATTTGGCCTCCGGGCTTCCAGCAGTCATCGTCCCACCTTTATAGCATTCATTACCCCAGTATTTGAACACACACTGCCCCAGAATTTCAGCAGACACTGTCCCAGTTTTAGAGAATTCATCATTCAGACCTGAGTAAACACCGATCCCGTCTTTAAGCACGAGCTTCTCTCATTTCCATACAGACGTGAAGGCTGAAACATGGCCTACCTTGACAACATCTTCATTAATCTGCTTGGGGTCCCGGTTGTTCAGGTCGATCTCCTTGGTGTGACTGTCCTGCATCATCTTCTCATCGATGGCATTGTACTGCTCCACCATGGTGGCATCCAAGGCTGAGTTCCAGTAGCAGGAGAGAGCGAGACGGGGGGCCGAATAACCTTGGGGGAGTTGGGATGGTGGAGTCTGGTCGGCGAGGCAGTTTGTCCCCTTCCCCTGTTTCAACAGTGACAGGACGGCTGAAATAGCAGCAGGCAGCTGTCTGCAGCAAATTCTGGCCTTGAGTCAAATACGGGGAGGGCTCACATGTCTCCCCCCCACCCATCCCACACCGACCGTCATTCACGCTGAACGCTAAAAGGTGTGTCTCAGTCTGGGCCTGTGTCACATTTCTCATGGGGTTGCCAGGGCACTCATACTCTGGTGCCATTGTAGCACAATTGCCATGCAGAAGTGACACCCCACACCTATGGATAAAACACACAGATACACTGACCGCAGACTGTCCAGGGAAACATAGAAATGGTCTTTCGTAAAATCCCATTTGAAGAGATCAGGAAAACAGCTACTGTCATCCTATTAGATCATTCTATTCGAGGCAGTGGCTTTGCTGGCAGTGGACATGCTCAACCAGAGATTAATTAAGGTTAGATTAATTGAGATGTGAGGTTTCTTTTCTTCTGGATTGATGCTTAGCATTGATGGAAATTAAAAGACACGGGTGTCTCTTGTTTTTCCTTGCATACAGGCATATTCAACAGAAATAATTTGACATTTGAGAAGGTGTCGGGTGCTGTTACCATACAGGAAATGCAGAAAAACCCAAGATCATTTCTGGACCTTTCTGTGAACTGTAGGTCTAAGTGCAGTATATGCATCTTTGCCTTTGTGGCTATTCCACTGGAGGTATCTGCACCAGGATGTTGAGGCAGCAAAGTAATCCACCATCTGGTGAACATAAACGTCACTATTTTCCCTACTTGTCAAAAATTTCCTCCCAAGTTTTTTTTGATTTCCTCTTTTAAATATTTATATGAGGTGTCAGAAAGATGAGCTGCACAGAAGGCAGTTTAGTGGGAGCTTGCAGTAAGGTCATAAGGAGACTGGAAATATAGGCTAAAGAACTCAGTTTATGCTATGATCCAACACAGGGCACTTTCTCACAAAGGCCATGATCCAACATTAGGCACTTAACCATAAGAGCCTGTGATCCAACACTAGGCACTTACACACAAGGGCTGTGATCCAACACAGGGGCACTTACACACAAGGGCTGCGATCCAACATAGGGCACTTACACACAAGGGCCGTGATCCAACACAGAGCACTTATGCATAAGGTCACCATTGTATAGTTGTAAGTGTACATTAATTCCACATCATTGATCTGTGGAAGAAAAATGCAGATTCCAAAAGAAATTTGACAGTGAGCTTGCAAACTTATACAGTGTATACAGGGTCCTTACGGAAGGATTTGATCCCACAACACTTTAGGTTACATGAGAACACAGTTTGAAATAGTTGAGCACCTTGACCATTCAGTTTCCTCAGCATGGACAAAATCAAAGCCAAAGGTTGGGGTACAAATACACACAATCAACTGACATACACATTTGTGCCACAATTATATACATCCATTATCAATACCACTTATCCAATTCAGGGTTGCAGGAAGCTTAGAGCCCATCCCAGGGGCACAGGGCAGGGCGCCAACCCACCACAGGGCACACACACACTATGGGTAACTCAGAGATGCCAATCAACCTAATCTGCATTTGTTTGGAATGTGGGAGGAAACAGGAGAACACCCACCAAGCACAGGGAAAACATGCAAACTCCACACACACACACACACACACACACACACACACACACACAAGGGAGGAATCAAACCCCAGCCCCAGAAGTGCAAGGAGACAACACTAATCACCATGCCATCTTCGCAATTATATCAACATGCTCAAAAAACAACATTGAAATAAATAAATGAAAACATCATATTGGTGCTATAAAGACATACATTAAGAAAAATACACTCATCAATTTGAAAGTACTAAATAATTACCACTAATTACTATTGGGTTAATACAGTTTATTGCAATTTGCTGTCTCAGACAAATGAGTTAAAGTAGCTTCTACTGGAATCAGTCCCTACGTTAGAAACGACCATCTGGAATAAAGAACTGAAAAACAAACTCAGTGTGATAGAAACAAATATTATTCCCCTCCTGGGCTTAGCACTGTTTAACGGCACCTAAAAACATAAATGTTTGCATATTATCTTGGATCTCCAGCAGTGAGAAGAGATGAAAAGGATTTGTGGAACAACCACTAGTAATGCAAAGATGTTTGGTTGGATAGTTGATCAACTCTGCCTTCCATAGGATGTTTTTGCAGAATGTCAGGTGAGAAATAAATGGCACTGCAACTGTATGAAAGGGTTAAATGAGTAAAACCTGGAAAAGGTGTGCAACGGGTGTGATTTAGTAGAATCAGAAATATGTGTTTGTTCTGAGGAATGGAAAAAATGCAGAATATTGTGAAGTTTTCAGTCCCATTTCTTAGAGATTAAAATTGGACCATTACAATATAACTATTAAACTAAGTGCTTGGGCTCACGGTTTGCCAATTTATCATAGAAATATGATGTTTTATGATCCTTAGACAGCTCACTGGATCAAAACATCTATTTCTGCACCATTCTGGGGAAGGTTGAGGGCTGAATCTCTGCTCCTCTTAACTCGTCCGGTACCTCTCCGTGAAACCTCTGTTCTCTCTCTCGTGAGGTTCTGACACCCCGTCTTTAAAATGTCCTTTTCAAAGCAGTTTATTTCTGCTAATCACAGGAGAAATATTTCATCAGAAAAGGTAAAATATTATTCCTGGTAACTGCTGAGAAATAATAATAATAAAAAAAATGAAGTAGCTGAACAAGTACATTTTCCAGTGTAGTAAAACTGGAAAGGTTGACCAGCCCTTCATTTTATGTAACTATTCTCCCTCATAAACAATGCATCAAAAATGAAAGCTGAATATTTTCCTAAGATAAAATTTGTTGCAAAGGTTTTATTTGTTATTGCCTAATTAAATACATTTAATTGATATATTTTATAGTAAAAGTAGTTTTCTTTTAAAAGTGCTTGTGGTGCAAAAATACTCCATCCAGATAATTCCTATGCTGAGCAGTAAAATCTGATCTGTGCCAGAAATAAAAGGTATTTATGCATCTTATTTTACACTTACTGTGTGGTTTATTTTATGAGCAATTTTAGTCTTTATTTGTGTCTCTGTCGATCAACCAAATCATGTCTTCATTATTATTATAAATGTGGATTCGGTTTTTTTCATAACTGTGTCCACATGCTTCGGACTGTGTACATTTCTGTAAGTTATGGTAACAAACAAATACGGGGTCAAAGGTTTGTCTCAGTCTCCGCAGACATGCGAGTTTTAAAATAAGCCAAGGCTGGAATTGTAGAGCAGGGTGTTTGCGTGTGTTTGTGTGTGCGTGCATTTAAGTGTCTGCGGGTGCGATTGTGCGTGTGCATAAACGGGTGCTGGTGGGTGTGTGTCTGCGAGTATTTCAGGATGCCGACTCGTTAAAAACAGCACATTCGTTTTATGTACGAGAATAGGTCTTTGGTATTTGGGAGGTGGTTTAGATCATTTGGGAGCAGATGTCACGGCTGTTAACTGACACGGGTCTGGACCTTCCCATTTAACTCACAGCTGACACACACAGTTGTATTCGAACACGTTTCCATTCAGTAAAACCGCTGCGTTAAACACGTGGATTTAATTTGCTAAGAATACTAGTAAATGTTTTCTTAAATATATTTACTGAATTTTAGAAATCTTCTCAAATTCTTTCACTAGAATCACAATTTGAAAATATGTTCTTACAGTCCAAATATCAAACTCGATTAGCTGAATAAAGTGTGCGTGTTTTAAACGTCTGCAGTATGTTGAAATATGTACAGTTTAGAATTTTTGTGTGCATGCTGGCAGATTGTTGTACTATTACTGTAGCCAATGCTTTACCTGAAATTAACAGTCCAGACACGCTTAAAGCCCTCTAAAGGTCTGTGCTTGTAACTTTCCAAACACAGTTTCGACAGCGTGGAATTGATCTGACTCAGCTGGGGTGACGCCTGGGCGGACTCATCTCTTAAAGCATTATGAAACAGGTATATTTACATGAACTTTAACAGTGTTTTTCATGGTTTTCATTTGCTTTTTATTGCTCTTTGGAGATTGACCATTGCAAAGAAATGAATTACACATTGAATTTCTAGTCTCCACACAGAGATATAAATCTCAGCGCTCTGCACCATTAGTATAGATTATATCAAACTGTTTGCATCTGCAATGTAATTTTTATACAAACATGAAAATGGTACAAGAAAGGTTGCCAAAGTAACCAGATTTAATATCTACGAGCAACATTTATAGAACATACCATGAACAAAATTTTCCTGAAGAAACAGTTGTGTTGATGTGGGTTTGCCTGCTCATTTTAAATGACCATCACAGGTAAGAAGAGAACATTCTGGACCACCTGCTGTTGGAGGATAAACCTTGAATTAGACATCTTGTAACTAGCACCCCTAGGCGCAATCATGTTACCCCTGTTCTCTGCTCACTAGAATTCAAGATTTTACTATTTGTGTTAAAAGCCCTCAGTGTCCTGACACCTACTTACCTGTCTGAATGTATTCAGCTATGCAGCCATGACAATCTCCTTACATCATTTAACCAGCTTTTGCTGTCAGTTCCCAGGCCAGGATATAAATTTTGGAATGACGGCACATTTCCTGTAGCGGCCCCTAAATTACACAACGCACGGCCTCCTGAATGCCGATCTACAACCAAGTTTCATTTTTTTAAAGCCAAACTGAAAACTCATTTATTACTCAGGCCTTTTGTACATAGTAGAATGTTTTGTTAATGTCCCCTTACATTTTTTGTTTTTTTTTGTGCTTGTATCTTGTGTAACACTATACCATATTTTACACCATGTCTTTGTCTATGTATGTGTTGTTAGGTGTTATATAGATAAAGCTTGATCTGATTTGATTTGAATAAGGGACTCCATGCACACACAAACTCTTACTGACTCTAGCAGACATTAGTATGTATTTACATGTACATGTATAAGTTTGAACTCTTGACTAGTTTCAGACTGTGATTAAGTAGTGTTTGGGTCAGAATAGTCCCCGGCAAGCTCGTTAGAGTAAGTAAGCCAGATGTTTATGAAAGCCTATCATGGACATACTTCAATAATTCCTACATTTCTGGTTATTCAGGAAAGAGGCAGGGGAGGGTTCGCTAAGGTTAGGTGTTTGAGGTTGTACAGGTCGTAGAAGCGGGGTGTTCACAACCATTGCTAGTCATTGGCGAATGCTGTAGAACAGGTGTTGCTGTGGTGTGTTTGAAAAGGGACAGTATTAATAAATCGATTCTGGGATTAATCGCTTTGAAACATGATGAGACAGATCCTGAAAACTGGAACTGCTAGCGAACAGGATCCTGTTTCTCTGTTCCAGGCTGAGAGCACTAGTTAACATGCAGCATCACTACCTGCACACACTATAGCTCTAGGTTTGACAAACATCACTTGAAATATTCAGTGACCACATATTGTGAGCTATTGTTGTCTTTCATTGATTCATTCCTAATTTAACAATATTGAAGGGCACAAACAGTTTGTATTAATTAAAGTTATAGAAAATTACATTGCTTACATTTTAATCAAATAAAGGTACTTATGATAATTTTTTTACTGTATTCATAATAGTGTCAGATACCCGAGACGTAGCTGGAAATAACCATGGCAACCATAAGCTTCCAGCTCCATGGTCCTTTATTGCTACCCAGTTCTGTGAAGCCCTGTGTGGGAGACAGTACCACCAGAATCTTCCGCTTTTCCTTTGGTCCATGGGCTCCCTGTCATTCCCTAGCCACGTGGACTCTGACAGCGCCGCAGCAGCCTCCCAGGCTGCTGAAGAACGGAGCGATGGCAATATCCAGCACAGTGGCCCACACGGTCTGGACCCAGTTCATGCTGATGAGAAAGAGCTGGACGCAGGGCATGATGGTCCTAAACATACAGCGGAAGAGAATTATAACTGGCAGGGTGAAGCAAGGACAAAACATGAACGTGGATGGAAACCTCCCCCCCCCTTTGATTGCTGATCTACATTGCATTCAGAAAGTTTTTAGACCCCTTCACTTTTTATGTTGCAGTCTTAAGTGAATATCTTTAAAAAATAATCACCCCCCCTACTCCCCATCAAGTAACACTCAACACCCCAGACTGGTAAACTGAAAACAGGATTTTAGAAATTTTTCCATATACACTAAAATTGAAACTGAAATATCACATTAATTCAAGTATTCAGACCCTTTAGTACTTATTTGACTTTTGGCAGACATTCTTCTCTGTCTGTCCTCTCACGATCCGCTCAGACTCTGTCAGGTCAGATGGAGACTGTTGGTACCATTTTTAGGTCTCTCCAGAGATGTTCCATTGGGCTCATGTCCAGGCTCTGGCTGGGTCACTCAAGGACATTACAAATGATCTCTGAGGCATTCCTGTGTTGTTTTTGCTTTGTGCTTAAGCACACCATGCTGTTGGAAGGTAAACCTTCTGCTCCAGAGCACTCTGGGCTACTTTTCATATACCTCTGTACTGCTTTCCTCTCCACTCTGACTAGCCTCCCAGTTGCTGAAGAACAAGCCCCATGTTTCCATCAAAATGGCATACTATTGTGCAGGTGATGAGCGGTGCCTGGTTTCATCCAGACATGTCACTTAAAGCTGAGGGCAAATTAATTAATGTTCATTTTCATCTAACCAGAGAATGTTTCACGCAGTCTGAGGGTCCTTTAGGTGCCATTTTGCAAACTTACAGCAGCTGTTTATATCTTTAACTGAGGAGAAGCTTCTCTGATGGTCAACTTTCTGGACGTTTCTCCCAACTCCACACAGGTTCTCTGGAGGTCAGCTAGAGTGACCATCTGATTCTTGTTCACCTCTCTCACCAAGGCCCTTCTCCTCTGATTGCTCAGTCTGGCCAGGTTTACAAAAGGTTGTAGTTGTTCTGAACTGCATCCATTTAATAATCATGATAGCCACTATGCCCTTGGAAACTTCGGATACTGCAAAAATAGTTTGTATCCATCCTCAGACTGAGCTTTGACACAATGTAGTCTAAGCTTTGCAAGGAATTTCTTGAACCTTATGACTTGGTTTTTGCTCAGACAGACTTATATATAAACAGGTGTGGAACTTTCCTATTCATCCATTCATCTGCTTATGCTGTTCCAGTTTATGGGTTATATTTGAACACAACACCCCACAGCTGTAAGGCAGCAGTGCTACCCACTGAACCAGAGTAACACCCGGCTCTAATCGCGCCCAGTGAAATGAATTTACCACAGATGGATGCTAGCCAAAATTTGGAAACATCTCAGTAATGATTGGTAGAATGGGATAAAACTAATATAAATTTAATAAAAAAGGACCCTGAATACATATGTCAATGTGATATTTCAGTTTTTTTATCTTTAAAAAAGTTGCAAAAATTTCTAAAATCTTAATTTTACTTTGCAATAATGACTATAAATGATTGTTGCATAAGGCTGCAATACAACAAAATGTAAAAAAAACGTGAAGGGATGTGAATGATATCGGAATGCCCTGTATACTCCTGCTGGAGGGCAGAGCCAGACCAGCTCAGCCCCCCTCATTTTATTCACATGTCAGTTATTGCTAATATTATTTACATAAAAACAAAACTAATGGCCCAAGTGGGTTAACCAGGCTTTGGGCCACCTGGATATTGTTTGCTCAGCTACCATCCTGTTAATGTCATTAGTTCCAACAACACCAGCACAGTTTCTGCTTTTTCCTGCGAGTTGCAGTGACCTGCTCACAATAATCAGCCCTGTTTTCATCATTACCTCTTGTGACAAGGCTGCACACACACCTCCTTTACGCTGATAACTCTAATGACTGTCACCTACCAGATGTGAAGGCAGCTCAGAAGGGCGAATAGTATCCCAGCCACCAAGGACAGAGGCACCGCCAAAAGCAAGGAGATGATGCGGTAAAACCAGAGCCGGGAGACTTCGAAGAGGGCGTGGCTCCATATCCACACGGTGTCAAAGCTGTGCACCGACTGTGGCTCGGCGATCACGTCCTCAAAGGTGACCTGTGAGGTGAACATCTCACTTCGCTACTGACATACACGTATTGTATAACTCTGGTGCTCCATGACTTCTCAAAAACCCCGCACCTTTGTCACAGAGTGGATTTTCAAAAACAATTTAAAAAATGTTTCACTGTATTGACTGTTCATTCAACGGCTGTGAGAAATTTATGAAGAAGAGGGTTAATTTAACTAAAAATTTGTGTGCAGATAAGGTGTTAATATCGTTTACCTTCAGGCACTTGTTAACTCCTCTGGGGTCTCTGTTATTTACCAAAGGCCCGCTGTCCTCAACACAGGGGTACGCATAGTCCTCCGGTTGCATTTCCACCTGTAGGTCTGACTGCTGTGCTGCATCGGTCAAGTCAATGTTGGTCTCTTCCTTAACGTTTCCCTGGTTCATGGTGTCTTATCTGGACAAATACGTGTGGTTTCTAGGCGAGGGAAAGAGGTTTGGATGTGCCAACGGTGTTCTCTGACCAAGGGCTTCACCCTACTGCTGGTGCAGGGGAGAACCTTGACATGGTGACTGAATATTGTCTGGAATTTGCCACTGTACTATAACAGCCCTTCCCCTGTTCTGACAGTTATGGGTCAAATGAAGAGACCATCATCAACTGGGTGACAAATTTTACTGTCAATATCAAGTTTTCTTGCAAGTGGTGATTGTAGATGAGGGAGAAAATGATATGTGGAAACAGCAGGGGAAATGGGGTAACAAGGATCCAAATGTGGGTAATCTAGAACTGTACTTTGGGTGTATCTGACACTGGAAAGCCAGTGCTTTCACTTTAATCTTTACAGTTATGGCTCCATTAACCAAGGAGAAAAGATGAATGACACTCACATTTGGAGACAGTCTACTTGGCATCCAACTTTGAAAGAAAGCAGCCTCCTGGTTCAATGGGTGTATGTGTTTCATGTGACAAGATATTACCTGTCACATAAAATGGAAGCAAGATTGATTAAATCAGAATCATAGGCCAAACCAGGCAGGGAGGATGTAAGACTGGTAAAATGTTAGAAAAAGGAGGAACGCATTAGAAAGACTCACAACGCCCTCTATTGTTCAGTCTGACTCCCGGTTCTTTCTGGACTGTAACTAGCGACGTCTCCCCAGTTTGAGGGTCTCCGTGAAGTGTCACTGCTAATCTGGCAAATGAACAATTATAGGCAACGAAACAAACTCGGAGTCGGTGGAGTTTTCTCTAACTTTGCAACGTTTTTAAAATTTACTTTGTGAAAAGAACTTAAGCTTTGGCGTTTTCTCAAAACCAGTACAACAATTAAAAAAGTAACGGAGAAGTGCTTTAAAATTCACGCGCAGCAGTACGTAGCGGTAGTGATATAACTGCATATATGCATGCATGCATCTTCATCCATCCATTCGTTTCTCAACCGCTTATACTGTATAGGGTCGCGCGTACTATTATTACATGCAAAGCGTAAACGAATAACAACTAAACTGTAACAGGACACGCATTTAAACGATTTAAAGTCATGTGGCTTTCTGTTATAATCCGCTGATAAATGTTTTATTTAAAGAAAAAAGTATAGTTCATCAGTTTTCTTAGTTGAGTATCTTTGGGGTTTGAGTTATACACCCTTCTGAAAGGCTCATACAGGTGTCATGTGGGTACAGTACATGCAGGTATGCCGCGTACGCCAATCTCTGAAAAATTATTTACAGTGTGCCCCTCCCCCCAAAAAAACTGTGAAAACGCGTATTAGTCAGAGCAGAAATGCTTGAAAAGTACCAAGTGATTAGACTTGACTTGTAAAAAACAAAATAAATGCAAAAATAAATTTTTCACGTTATCGCTGCTTTACGCTTTACTATAAATTACGTCTGATATCTTGAGACATCGTTGTGTTCGTATGGAGCAGACACTGAGAGTAACAGATTGTATTTATATTTATTCATTTCGCAGACGCTTTTGTACAAAGCGATTTACAAATGAGCAAGAGTACATGTGCATATTAAAAACAAGGGCAGACAATATCTGGGAATCCAGCTAACAGTAAGTTCTGTCGCACAGTTAAAAGTGCATAATATTCAGTTTAGCAAGATAGAGTCTAAGCCAGTTAAAAGGCAAAGTTACATTAGTAATAACACAAGATTTAAAGACAACATTTAAACATTGGACACAATAAAGAAGCAGCGCTGATAAAGATGAGGTTCAGGTGCTGAGGCGCTCCTAGAAGAGATGAATCTTCAGCTGCTTTTGGAACGTGGCCTGAGACAAAGTCCTCAAAGTGAGGGCAGCTCATTCCACCATATAGTTACCAGGGATGAGAAAAGCGTAGGTCTGCCGTTTTTTTTTTTTTTAGCAAGGGTCAACCGGTCTCTTTCCATTAACAGACCGTATAGAGCGAGAGGGGATGTAGGCCTTCATTATTAACTGAAGGTACCTTGGAGAAGTTGATGGACTTGAAAGTAAACATTAGGGTTTTGTATTTGATGCAAGCCTGGACCAAAAGCCAATGAAGAGAGATGAGAAGCAGAGAAATGTGTTTGGGAAGGTTGAAGACGAGATGGGCCGCAGCATTCTGAATCCTCTAGAGAGGCCGCATTGCAGAGGCCGGGAGACCAGCCAGGAGTGAGTTGCAGTAGTCTAATCCTGAGATGACTAATATTTGGACCAGAAGTTGAATTGAATGTTCAGATAGAAATGGTCTGAACCTTCTGATGTTGTAAACGGCAAATCTGCAATGTGCAAATTTATCAATGTGGTCGCAGAACGTCAGACTGTTGTCCAACACTAATCCAAGGTTCTTCGCTGATGTGGAAGATGTTACAGTTGATGTGCCAAGGTTGAGAGACAGGTCACAGGAAATTGAGTTTTTGGCTGGGATGACCAAGAGTTCAGTCTTGGAGAGATTCAGCTGCAGGTGGTGATCTTCCATCCATCTGGGAAGGTCTGCAAAGCACGAGGAAATCTTATCTGAAACTCCTGTGTCTGATGGTGGGTAGGACAGGAAGATGTGGGTGTCGTTAGCATAGCAATAGCAAGAGAAGCCATGAGAAATGATGATTGATCCCAGGGAGGTATTGTACAGGGAGATTGTCTCTCTCTATAATAATAATAATAATAATAATAATAATAATAATAATAATAAGAACTAAAGCAGTAGCAGAAGGATTATTAAGAGCATATTGTCACAGTATTCTCTTAAGGATACAGACACTTATTCAAATTTATGATATTTAGTGCAGACACACAGTTTTGCAAATGAAAGATGTTTTGTTTTGAACATGCTCATTAGTGGGTCAAGCATAAAAGGATGTTTGTCCATAATGGAGTGACACTGTAGCACCCAGATGGTTGTGTCATCTGGACCTTCCATGGCTGTGGCACACAGAACAGGCAAATGGTAAGGGGACTGAATAGGGAGACCAAGGGTGCCATCCAATCCCAAGCAGGTCAACTGTGAAAGTGGTCCTAAAATGTGGCCCACACGGACTTGTTTGGCGTATGTGAGCAGCACCACCTGGCACCCTTGCTTGTGTCTGCTGTCCCAGGCTCACCGAACTTCACCCTGACTAAATCCACGCTCACAGTTATGTTAATGCCCTCTTTTTCATATGTAGACAGAATGGTTAGTGAAAGCAACAGGAACAGGCCTGGTAATTCACCCAATGTCTGTACTTCTCTTTTATAATACCTGCCAGGTAAACAGAGCCTCCCTCCCCTCTGTTTTTTTTAATCATTCGCCTTTAATCTTCCCAACAGTATTTCTGATTCCATTCAGATGCTATTTTTATCTTTCCTTGCTGTGATCATAATAAGAACACTTGTGCTGGGTTTTGAATCCTGCCTGTTGCAGGATGTTCTCCAGCCTATCAAAGAACACTGATTGGGTTCTCTCATTGTCCGGTGCCACGGAGGAAGCTTCATCTGTTGCGTCTTTGATTAATATGGTCTGTTTTGATCTTAGTAAAGGCTGAGCAAAACTGTGAACTTATAATCCACCATCAAGTTGTGACATTTATATCATGATGCTCTCAGATGAACTTGTTATCCCTGGTAAGAAAAGGAGCTGAAGGCAGCTTTTATAAAACTGCTGTGGACACAGAAGGAGATATCAGACAGGATGCTGTGCACTAACTTCAGAAAGGCTGCAATTTATTAATGGTACAAGTTTACCCGGCGCCCGCTGCAATTTAGTATGGGCCATGGATTTGTTCAGAACATGTGACAGATTCCAGACTGGTCAGTCTTCAACTTCAACAGGATGTAAATGTTTATTGCATGAAAAGAATTTTCACTGAAGCATGGTAAAGGCTATAGATAAACATTTATTTGTTTATATAAAATGTCACATATACCCTGGATACCCTCTTATAACTTATGTTGCTTAACTTTTAACAGAAAATTATATACACATAAATACATTGTGAGTTTTTATAAGTGTAAATATAAAAAACAGTTATAGTGCAAATGTCCCGCAGTGTCAGTGTGTTTAGTTATTCTGCTGTTAAATATTTTAAAGGAAATGCAAATGACCGTTAGAACAGCCAAGAAAACATAAAACTACTTAAAGTGTGAAATATTTTCACTTAAGGCCTTAATTATAGAAACCTTATGCAATATGCACACCTAGTCCTGAAAATTTTATTATACTGTCTTAAAAATGTGATCTATTTGTGACCACATAATAAATACACACTTTCTAAATTATCACTAATGTTGTAACTGTAATATCTGATTATAATTACAAGCATCTATATGCAGTTAGACTTTGTGTTAACAATAACAGTTAACAATATACAAAATATCATTCTGTTAATAATACAGATGAAATTCATATATTATTGAAAAGGACAATTCTTTTCTCTGTTGGCTCTCACCAACAATAATTGGGAATTTGTGTTCTTGTATTCATTCAGATAGTCATATTTATATATGCAACGATGCTGAATATGCATGTGATGATACTGTTTAAACATTTAGCTTTCTTTGACCCAACTGCTTTAGCAGGTCTTCTGAACAAATCACATGATGTAGGTTTTTTTAATTAAAGCACCAGCTCTGTCATTAATTTGAATTTAGGGTGCCATCCAAAGCCAAGGCAATTATTAAGATTTGGAACGATTCACATATTGTTGCTAATGTCCCCATCTTTTCAGTTTGAACCTTAAGAAGCAAACTGAACAACCTGTATAAAAGAGTGATATTTGGAAGAGGATACAACTCTTCATAGGGGGAGGGCGGCACTTTCTATAAATTATGTAAAAGTCTTAAATATCCTACACCCCTAGAGCTAAAAATCACACTTTAGTTTGTACTTTAAGGTATACAATAACTGTATGGATGTATGATCGGTATATATATATATATATATATATATATATAAAACATCTGCAGTACAATACATGAATTCTAAAGTGGAAAAAATGTATCGACTGTCAGAACCAAGTACTGAGAAAAAGTTTGCAGAAAAGTGCAGTAGGTTTGTGTGGCACAGATTAATCTCTGCCGGAAGTAAGACTAGATGTCACTGCCCGAGAATTACTTTGAACATCCTTTGCACTCTACGTCCATTACACTGTTAACTTGCTATGTCGTGTCCCTCTTTTGGGCTCAGGGGTTTAACTGAACTCCTCTGGGATCTGCCCAGGAATTCGGACCTCCTGCTCCAGCGTGTTTCTGGGGCTCGAGCCTGGGCGAGTCTCCCCAGTGCAGCTGGTCCGTTGCAGGAACTGCAGGAAGTTCTCCTGGGCTGAGCCCTCGTGGCTGGACGTGCCGAGGTCCACGGGCCGCGCGGCGTAGCACCTTCGCAGCTTGCACAGCTCTTCGCGGATCTGCCGATTGAGCAGCCCGTAGAAGAAGGGGTGTACGGCGAAGGAGGAGTAGGCCAGCCAGGTGACTGCTTCTTCCAGGTCGCCGGGACTCTGAAGCGGCACGCTGAGGGACAGGTGCAGGTGGAAGGAGAAGTATGGTAGCCAGCAGACCAGGAACTGGCCCACGATGAGCACGAGGGTGAGGGCTGCCTTGCCTCCCCCAAACACGCGTTCTGGGGACAGCCTGGGGGGCAGGGTGCGAGCGGCGATGATGGTCGTCTGGCTGTTGATGGAGTCCGAGCGGCGTTTTGGGTTCGGGGCCCAGGAGGGGATGACCACATGTTGCAGGGCTGCCATCCGGGCAACCTTGTACACGTTACAGTACACGATAAAGATGACGATGGAAGGCACCAGGAAGCAGACCACGCTAAAGATGATGGCAAACACCTTCCTCAGGTTGCTGTGGCTCCAGTGGAGGGAGCAGTGTGCTGCACTGATGGAGCTCTGGTTCCCGTATGCCGGCCAGCCAAACAAGGTGATCAGCGCCAGCAAAATGGACTTGACCCATATGAAGATCATTACGCCGACAGCCAGGTTCACCGTCATTTTCACCTCATACCTCATGGGGTGTATGATGTAGTAGTACCTTTCGATACTGATGGCGATGATGGTGAGGATGGACGCGCAGATGAGGAGGACATTCAGGAAGATGTACACCTGGCACTCGAGCACAGTGAAGACCACGGAGCTGAAGAAAGGCGAGCTGGAGACAATACCCAGAGGCATCAGTAGCACGGCACAAAGAATATCCACCACACACAGGTGGCACACGAATGAGAACTTGCGCAAGTGTGGGGCTTTTACAATGGCCACCATCACTGCCAGGTTGGCAATAAGAGCCACAGCATCCAAGGTTACCATGAACGATATCCCAGCCAGGTCCTTGAACTGGGACTGCGCGCTGGGGAGAATTCCAAGGTGCATGCTGGGAACCGTGGGCTTGGGGCGACCTGATCCGGATGTTGTATTCAGGACTGTGTGGTTGACTGCTGGGTTCAACATCGGACTGGGCTTTTCCATGATTCACAGTAAACGCCTTAAATGGGCCTCTCTTCTGCTTCTAAGGCCTAAGATTTCCAATCTTTGAGTCAAATTCTTCATTTTCCCAAACAGACCTGTGGGAAAAGCACAATAATATTAGTAATAAATATACTATAATTAAAAATAAGGTCTTTCGTCTATGGACAATTAGCCTTAATATCTGTTCATGCAGATTTAGAATAGGGCTTTCCCAGTGTGGTGTGCGGTTTTATTAAACACTTTCTGCAGCTTGAAAATCCACGCTGTGGCCAAACGTGGTGCCTTTGGACCCCCAACACCCCAGTGGTGAAGAGTGACACATCCTGAAGCCCAACTGAACCACGAGATGCACAGCATCATCAGACAAGCTTTGCCAACAGCACCAGCGTAATGAAATATGTTAAAGTCATGTGTGATGTTCATAAAACAAAAATAATAATGTATAGTTTTAGAAGATTTTTCATTGGTTCAAGCTCATGAGTGATATATCAGGAAAAAACCAATAATGATGTCACTGCATCCAGGTAAAATATTGTGCTTCATGTGTTCTAATCTAATATTGAAAAGTAAAAAAAAAAAAAAAAAAAAAAAAAAAAAATTTAATTAAAATTTTTTAAATTTTTTTAAAAGGAAAAAAAATTTAATAAAAAAAAGAAAATAGCCATTTTTGTTTTTTTTTAAA
>JABJVR010012255.1:0-24496 GCA_025773905.1 Chitala chitala | reverse complement strand
GTTATTTATCATGAAAAAAAAAAAAATTCTGTCACTGCATACATTTAAAATATTTTGTTTCATGTTTTTTAAAATAAAATTTAAAATTAAAAAAAAAAAAAAAAAAAAAAAAAAAAAAAAAAAAGATTAATTACATTTTTTAACCTTGTTTTAACAGGAATAAGACTTTAATAGAAATAAGACATTAGCCATGTTGTGTTTTGTTAATATATGCTGTATTTGGAAACAATGTTGATATTGGAGTACTCATAATGTAACTCAAATTACATTTTTAGACATTTTCGAGATGATGTGGAGGAGGGTGTCTCCTTAAGTATGGTGTGAAGATGAGTATCTCTGAAGTGAATCGGTACAAAGCAGCCCCCCTCCCCCAGGCCTCATTTCTACTGACCCTCCTGTGTGCTGCAGATAAGGGAGAATAAAACACACTGTTGATACAAAGCCACCCCGTTCCTAAACAGACGCAGTGATCTGCTGGCTTTTCATGACGTAATTAACACATGTTCCTCTCTGTCTTCCATGTCCTCAGCCTTTGTCATGGACTGGGGGGCTGTTCTGTTCTGGTAAGCCACAGCTCCTGAAACCTGGCACTGACAGACAGGTTTCCGAACCTGTTACGCTGGCGGCGTGTCATGCGAACACTCCATGTACCTTGTGTTCTTTTGCTGAAATCCACAGTCAGTGGCAGCTTTCAGACAGGCACCTTTACAAGAAGATAATGGACAAAAGATTTTTGATAAATCATTTCAGTTATATCTTCATATGGCCACTTTACATTAGCATCCTAAATCATGAAGATCACATTAGCTTCTTAATTTACAAAAATTTATAAAACCATTTGGAGCAAGAAATGTGTTTTGGTAACAATTAAGTGTGACACTTTTTGGAAACTTTGAATTTGGATACGAGTCCAGTTTTCTAGGGAATTCTTCTTTGTCTATGTGGCCCCTCATGGGCCCCAAACATGAAATGCCGCTCACACCCTGCCCCCCGGCTGTCCCCAGAACGTGTGCTTGGGGGAGGCCAGGCAGCCCTCACACACTGAACTTTTGGGTCCTAATTAAACTAATAAGTCTCGTTTTTTTGCCTTTTGCTGTCAAATTAAGTTACAGCAAAGTCATACGTAAGTCAAGCTCCCTAAACTGTGAAAGGCCGCAGTGACTTACTACCCCCTCACAACTACTGCCATCATTCACATCACATCAAGTTGTGTCTGAATATAAATATCTTTGGGTTTGGGTAGACTCCAAGCTATCACTCAAATCACACAGTTTGTAATTGAGTCAAATTGAGTTTGTCTAATTTTCACTGTATAAGACGGCAATTATCTGTACAGGCAGCAAACGTGTACATGCATGCTATGGTACTGTTACATATTACGTACTGTTTAACTGCCTGGTCACATACAAAGTCTACATTGAAACCATTAGAATCTCTGTACAAGCAAACTTTGAAAATACTTGACAGAAAGCCACTGTTATCACCAATGTAGGATATTACAGAAATACAAACTTTTAAGATAGGATAACATGATTACCCAGGTAAATTTGTGTTTAATGTTTAAAATTATCCATGGTCTTCTCCTCCACTCGGACAATCTGTAAACACAAGAACTACTTCTTCCCGACATACAAGAGGTGCAGTACGAGGGACTGCATTGTTCCACTCGGGAAAAGTACATTCAGTCAGTTGTCATTCTCCGTTAAAGCAGCACAAGAATGGAACTCTGTCCGAGTGAGCATCCGAGAACTGGACTCATATGACATGGTCAAAATTAATCTGAGGAATTGGCTCATCAGCAATCAGACTTGACAACATTAACACAATTAATGAGATCTCCCCTGTATCCTGGCCTTACTTTCTTCCTGTCTCCACGATGTTACATTGGTGTTTCATATGTTTGTTTTGTGTTATTGTTATTTATTGTTTTTTAGGATAACATTTTTGTCCAGGGACTGCAGATGGAAAATAGCCATTTGGCTAATTCTGGTGCATTTACAGTTATGTGAATTAATGGAAATGTCCCTGTCACATAAACTAACATTCATTCATTCATTCATCAAAAAAATCTCCAAACAAAAGAGCATATTTCAATAAATATTTTAGGTTAAATGTAGGACAATTCAGTGTAAGAAGAAATGTTGTAGTTCTTGGTATCATTTAAAAAAATTTGCTCGATTACATTTTGGCATACATGCCCTCCTACCAGACTTCCCATAATGACATACTGGGAGCTGGAGATGTGGAGTGTTCAGTGAAGCTGGAGTGTTCAGTAAAGGCACGTTGGCACATGTTTCTGTTGAACATGTACTTCATTCAGATCATCGTGACAGGAATGTTGCTGGAGGTGTGCACGTAACGAACCGGCCTTGTGTTCTGCTACAAACTGTTAAGAATCAACAAACATGCCTTTCCATCAACTTGTCAGTAGTAACTCATTGCATTTTTTCTTGCGAGTTAAGCAGGATCAACAGCTGATGTTGCACCCGCGGCAAATGCTGCATCTGGGTGTGACACACAAGTTTTCAAGCTGCCAGGTTAATTGTCTTTCCCTGTGAACATTTTTTAAGGTTGGAACTCATCCAAGAGGGCGCAGTGTGTGCTCTCCTGATTAGAACCTACCTCGTCAGTCCGACCCATCCTGTGGTAACAAGATGAGCAGCAGACCTCGCGTGGAGCACAGTGGCAGTCTCACGCCCATCCAGCGCATGGGAAGCACCATCGCCGGACCTGCTGCACGGTCCCCCTGGTGCACACAGGAAGCTGGCGGTGATGGCAGGAGCAGAGCTTGCCCGAGATGGAACAGAGTGGTTGCAGCTCGCCGGGGGAGATGCATTCGTCTGTGTGGTGGCTCTGTGAAGATGAGCTCTCTGCTCCCACCCTCCCCGTGGCCAGCACTGTGTATGGCACTGACTGTCACACATTGTGTGCCCTGACATTTTTTTCCCCCCCTTTCCTTAAAAACACACGCTCTTCTGTCTGACCAGTGGAGGCCTCCTCTGGGTCCTAATGCCCACCCAAATGGCAAATGTTTTTTTTCAACAAAAATATACTGGCTTTACTTTTTTCCTGAATAATAACACTGTTTTAGGTAAAGATTAACATAAATATACTGTATTTTTTTCCTAAATGTAAGAGGTGAAGGAGACATAAATTATTACTCGTTTAACCAGATAGAAGATTTTAAAGACAAAGCAGAGGGGAGGGAAAAGGCTGCACATCTGAACCTGGTGAGGTGAAGACTAGTATTGGGTTAAATTTTGTTTCAGTCATCAGGGCCTCCGCCCACAGACACTTCAGGTAACGAAGCTTAACTGACCCTGATTGGACTAATCACCTCGTTAGGTATAAATTAAGGTCAGCTGGGGATACACTGGCACAATTAAAATGTCTGAAGTCTGGCTCCTGGAAGAGGGATTTATGTGGTTATTTACTGGGTCAAACAATGTTTAGCTTTATTATACTTGTTTACATGATTTGTTTACCAGTTAAAAGAACATTAAAAGTGTACTACAGAATGAGGTTACTGGTTTAGCAATGCTTCTTGGGGCTTACCTCTGAGATTTCAATCCTATGAACATTAGCTCTTAAAGTACTGCTACAATGATTGGAGCAGGTTAGGTGTGGAGCATAAATTACCATGGCAACATACTCAGATTTCCTTAGTAGGCCAGTGACCTCACTTTGTAGTACACCTCTGTTGTCTGTTCTGTTCCATATTTGTGGTTCATGATTTATGAGGTACAGACACTTTTAACTTAGTTTCTTGAGTTCCTAGACTCAAATTGTAAAACTGTGTTCAGGAATAATAAGGTCTTAGAGAGAAATCTTAATTTTAGGATAGATGGAAAAGGCACAGAATAAATGAAAAGTTGGACTGCCACACCTTTTTCTAGTCCTCTCCATCACGTGAGAAAATAGCTTTCCAGCTACAATAACTGAAAAGTAACATCAATTTACAACAATAATATGAAAGCTGTACTTAAATATTGCGAAGGAAACGGCAGTACAACAATGTTACATTTGCGTAAAGCTACCACTCGAAATTGTGGAACCTACAACGGAAGTACAATTTATGATTTAATACTTTACATGTTTATTGTAGCCAGGGTACAGTAAAAATGTAAGTAACAACCGTTTTTGTGAGACATTCCCTATAAAAGCCAAGATCCCTCCCTTTCCTCGCATTAGCTGCTGACCGAAGTCCTTACCAGGGACTGAACTCCACTGCTGACACCCTGCATAACAAACACTGTCCTAAAGCAACAAATAAAGCAGGAGGATGTTTCTCAGGAGGCCACAAGATGCAGCTTGTTCACAAAAAGCAACACGAATAATCGTATAAAATAATAGTTTAATGGAGCTACAGTACAGCTTCAGCGGTGTCACTTCAACACAGATGCAATTACAGTTCAGATGTGTTTAACGCAAATACCTTTGTGTTTCCCAGGCAATTACCATGATAAGTCTCTGACACAAGCAATGGCCACAGTACAGACACATACCTTTCAGCAGGCATCAATAGGGTATAAAACGTATTACTGAGATCAAGATCGTATACTTCATTAGCACCACAGTGTTAGAGATTTTCAGATATTATTATTATTATGGGGACCAATGCAGCAGAGCACAGCCTTCATAACCGTACCAGAGAAAGCATCTCTGTTGGACACACACACACACACACACACACACACACACACAACCAAAACGAAATACCATAAACAAATACAGTTTAACGTGCAGCAGCATTAACTGTACCAAAGAATGACAAATGAATTTAATGAGATCAGTCTCTATGGATTAATATAAAACCACTAAACTGTACAAATGAGAATTAACATTCAGACTCAAGTTTGTATTAACACGTCAGGAGATACGTGTTGTTCAGGCAAAACAATCCCGTTTCACTTTATTTACCTTCTTCTGGTAAGGCACATAACACAAGATGTGCAACAAAACATAGTAGTAAACATAGTCTAGTAAACAAATCAGGTTGCATTATAACTTTCTAAACATGTTTCATTTAGTTTCTCCTTCATGTCAATGTTCTAGCCTCATTTTATGGTGATTTTTTTTCGGATTTAAATTTAAAACAAAAACGCTGTTTTTCATCAATCAGTTGCTCCTTTCAACAATGATGATCACGAGTGTGGATGGCAGTCAGAAAAATTGGTGTGACATTTGTTTAAATTGGCCACATTATCAACAACATCGGGCTAAGAACCAGGGCTGGGATTCAAGCCGGGAGACATCCCAGCCTGATGGGCTACCCATTGAGCCACCTGGTGTGTCCTTGAGCAAGACACCCTGCACTAGCTCATTGTAATAGATATTGTAAGAAATTGATAGAAATGTTGTAAGTCGCTTTGGCTAAAAGCATCTGCTAAATGACTAATTTAAATTTTAATTTAAAGAACACCACTGGTGTCTGATGTGTAGCACTGAACTTCTTCTCTCTTCATGGTCAGCACACCAACACGTCTGACCAACCCAAACATGTTCGGGGGAAAACAGTCCCAACTGTCCTTAAACATAATCTAGCCAGAGAAGTGCATCTCCTGTACAAAGCCATTACATGCTAACTGTCACATTCTGTCCCTGTCGGTGCCCTCTGTGGCCACGAGGCGTCACTATTTTCCCTTTCCCTTATTTTCTGCATTCTTATCTCCTCTTGTTTGTCCTGTTAATTCAATCAGTACCCACAGCTGGTCCCTGTTTTCTAGTTTTCCTTATTTAAGCCCTGTCCTTCTCTTTGTGCTCTGCCAGTTGTTGGAGCCTTTGGCCCTGTAACGTTGTCAGCAAATCTGTCTTAGTTTGCGGTCTTTTTGCATTGTTTCTTGTTTTTCTGTGGACATACCTGGTCTGCCTGAATAAATCCCCTTTGCACGTTAGTCAGCCATTGCCTTCGTTCCTCACAGCGTTACACTAATTATCTAATTAAACATTCCAGTGCATTAAGGATAATAAACCGTAAATCCATTATTGGCTGATTACCACAAAACACGTTTTAGAAACTACAAAAGGAGGTGATAACCTCTGTTCTGAAAGGACTTTTCTATGGACTGACAACAATTGCATGTGAGATTCTCATCTGTTATACAAATTACAGGGCTTTCTAGATGCATGCAGCAGAGAGGGAGCTAAAGGGTTAAAGTTGCACAGGTGAGGAAACATTGCAGCAGACCGCCAAGCTATCAGGAACCAAGTATGAGCAGTTGCCATAGTAGCTAAGCACGTATACTCATACTCTTTAAGGTCGCCGGTTTTAGCGTCTAAAGCAGCCCCTTCTTAGTGTCATTGGACAAAGTGCAGCGTCTGAACTGTGTCAGAATAAGCAGGAAAATGAAAACAGCCAATAAACTGCCCCCTTACTGCAGTGTAATAAAGGTGAAGGAAGACTTTCAGCAGGATAGGAAAGAGTGAAGAGTAAGGCACAGGTGAACGACAGGTTACGCTGCGTCATCCAGGAATCCTTCCCTGCCCTTCATAGAGCCCGGTTCGTTGAGCCTAACGCTAGAACTTGACCTCCAGGAGGTACCTGATGCGGCACTGACTCTCCTTATAGATGAGATACTCGCTGTTGTAAAAGTAGCTGTCTTTAAACCTCGGCTGTTCGACGCACGCACCCTGTGGAACGGCCACATTCTTGCCTTCGAGATTGATGAAGACATCCTTGGAGGGGTCTGAAACGCAGAGGAGTTATCGCCTCAGTAAATGTCTCACGGTTTTATACCTGGGGTTATACGGCACGTATGATACACACTGTGCTGTTCCACATATTAGTGGAAATTTTCCCCTGAACATTTTGTGGAGAGGTTGCATTGCAACTCTGTACAACAGAATCTTTTTTACAATAATCTGATCATAGACAAATCATGATACCCTGTAGTTAAAAAAAAAAAAATGTGGACATGTATTGTGATGACCAGAGTACATCAGTTACTGCACTTCATAAGATTTCTGATATTAATCAAACTAACTTCTAAATGAAAACTGTAAAATAAAGTTTTGATACCTAATAAAGAGAACTTTGATAAGGAGAAAATTGAGGTATAACACAGGTACATGTGAGTTTTATAAGAGAAAAGAGGATTGTTATGTGTCAGTCTCTTCAGCAGGTGCTGATGTGACGGACAGTGGCTGTACCTGGCTCCACTTGTCCACGAGCGACCACGCTGTCATAACCCTGAGGGGCTCTCCTGAGACTGGGGTCGTCTTTGGTGATGGTGTACTCCTTCCCAAGGCAAACCTCGTTGAGGAACATTACACCTGTGCCATTGGAAGGACGCACTAGGCCAAAAAACAGCAACCCTAAAGTCAGTGGTACTGCCGGAATTCGCAAAAACAAAAAACAGCCAGCCAAACTTCTCTGCCTCGCTCACCGTAGCCTGCCGACTTCCTGTTCTCTGACGCAAAGTAGATTCCTCTGCCCACACGCCCGCCGGACTGCGGCATGATGCGGAGTCCATTCTTCAGGATGGCAGCCACCACGGCCACATTGGTCCCGTGCCACAGCAGACGCCGGTTCTCCAGCCCATTGTTCTCCTTAAACCGTTCTCCCTGTGAGAAACCAAATGTTGTGGGACTTATATGTTTGCATATCTATGGCTGCAAATGCTTATAGAAACTTTTAATTGGGTACCTCCTTGTCTCTGTTTACTTTCCAGACGTTAACAAGTTTCAGATGGCCCTTATCGCCTGTTGAATTCATGTATGTTTCAATTATCTACAAAAAAAAAAAAAAAAAAAAACACACACACACACACACACACACAACAATTGTCTGTAATATATTAAGCCTGAAAACCGGTCTGAAGTAGCAAATTTTGTTACCTTGTAGTCCTCTATCTTTTTGTCCAGTAGAATGAGATTGCAATTCAATGACACATAGTTCTGATCATCTGGATGAGGAACATCTTGTACCAACTCCTCTTTGACCTTCTCACTCTCGGCTTTGAGACCTTGGGCAATTTCAATATCAGCCAAAACCTATGGAAGAAAAGAATGACTGGAACATGTGATGTTGTCTTTGGAGTAGCAGAAACGGAAGAGTTAATCAATAGCGTGTGGTGTGGGCAGCACCTGAGAGGTAAGGATTCTGCCAAAGTAACCATGTGATGGCTTTAGAACCGCTAAATTCAATTTTGCTTATATGCTAAAGCGGGCACATCACTTCAAAGGATGAGCAGTGAGTGAACTTGTCTTACCAACAGCATCTGTTTCTTCTCATCCAAAATCTCAGCGGTATCGATGACAGGAGGCTTCTTCCGGCCAAAATTGTGTGGGATGATGGTAAAGAATTTGGAACTGAGGGCCTCCAGGGCAGATTTCTTACTCTTTTTCTTCAAGGCCTCATCCAACTCCTCCAGAACTTCAAACCCTTTAGCGATCTGCGCCTTGCTCAGCTTCCCCAGAGGCATCTTCTTAATGTCTGAGAAGCAGGACCACCCAGCGTCCATCACCAGCAGGATCATCAAGCCACCAAGATAACACAAACCAGAGTGTGCTAGAGCACGCAGCACTCCGGTCCAACTGAGAACGTGTCACAGCAGAGCTGTAGACACCCCACATCAACTCATGGACTCAATTTATCATCTTAATAGCTAAAAATAACTATTTGACCAAATTTAAGTGAAAACAAGCATTAAAAATTATTATACTGTTAAACAGGCTCTTCAGGACTTCTTCAGAAGTAGAAAGTTAAACAGGCTGTTAACTTGTAAGGCCATGATTCTACTTTTTTCTCAGATTACAGTGAACTGCTTCAAACCTATAGTCATATGAAAAAAAGTTAAGACTAGGTGCTAACTGGTATAAATTGAGAAAACATGCAAATACTGACAAACAGATTTTTCTTTAGCATGTGGACATTATTAAACTATTATCTGTTTTAAAATTATTATAAATTTTTGGTATGGTCTGAACAATCAACATGCAAAGACTTGGTCACAGACATGCAAAGAGCTAAATGCCCATCTTGAGGTTACATTCCTTTTAACGAGTGAAAAGAACATGTAGCAGGACATGTACCCAGGTTCATGCACTCCATGGCTTCTTTGAACATGTCGTTGCTGAAAATAAGGTTAATGAGTTTCTGAGTGGACTTGTCCAATGTACAGGGAAGAATGTTCTTCACCATGCTAACCCCAGCCTCGTTGACCTGCAGAAGATTGACAGAACAACACTGAAAATAATCCCTCATGGACAAAACAGCACAGATCTGCCTAAATTTTAATGTACCATGTAACTCAGTCAAGAATTCAAATGAGAGGTATCTCCTTGGAAACAGACATTCCATTTGAAAGTCCTGGTCCCTACTAACTAAACTGCTAATGGAATAAGCGGATACTTAACACATCTTGTTTTCATTATTTAATGTGTAACACAAGAATTATGTTTTCAATTATATTCCATTTCCGTCTGTGTGGAGCAAGTCACCATTTCATGGGAGTAACAATTGACAGGAAACTGAGGAGTAGACTGTTCATGTTTAGGGTCATTCCTATATATTATTACATCACCTTTTTAATATTGCTGCCCCAAAATTCACTTTTCAAAGCACAGGCATATCAAAGACATTGAGAGAACTCAGAAAAGATACAGTTCAGAGATGAGGGTCAGGAGTGATCTGATAATTAACAAAATTAACGCAACCTTCAATTTACATAAAAACATGATGCGTTCCTTACCTTGACCTCAGCGTCTTCCTCTCCATCAACCTCGATAAGTGTGTATTTACCAGGCTGAGAGACAAAGCTTGCCCTGTCGCTCCACTTGTTTTTCGTCTTGTCTTTGAACTTCTTTTCAAACACCTCGATTGCCTCTTTAGCAGTAGAGTAGCCACCAAATGCAGCAAACGCTCCAGCTTCTCCCTGTAGGATTATGGACACGGTTTCCTAATGCTGTCCATTGACACAACAGGTACACAAACATCATTTGCTGTATGGCTAAATGTTTTAAAAGCCGCACCAACCGATTGCACAAACAGCACTTAAACCGTGAAGGATCAACAACGTGCCATCTCACCACTCTCCCCCATCTTGTCCAGCAATAGAACTGTCCACTTCCTGTTTGTAAAACCTGGATGAGATAAAACTTGTTGTTGTTTTGGCCAACGTTGGTTTGATTGAGCATGCAGTCATAGTCTTCAAATACCTATTGGGCAGGAGAAAACATGAAAGTATTTATATATATATATATATATATAGGATGGCATCTCAATATATAGGATGGCATCTCTGCCATCATGATCCATATTCTGAACATAATCTGAAATGTACACTGCAACATGGTTAAAAAACATGTCTTGAAATACTGGTAGCATGTTAGGTTACTCTGAAAATTTTCAGTATGACCTCCAAGATATTAGAAGAAAGAAAAAAAAAAAATCACAAAATGTCCCAAACCAGGAAAAAAAAAGTCTGTTTTCCAAACAGACTGACTCACTGGAAGACTGACATACTGACAGTCAAACAGACAGACGCACTGCACAGACTTAACTGATTTCAAAGCATGACAGTGTGCACCATGTGACATGCTGATGGTAGGACGCTGCTTTTTCTCACCTCTGCTGCCATGTGTTGGTTCTGGAAGTAGGAGTCCGCCTTTCTTCTGATGCTTTCCTTCGATGCTGCTGACTTCAGGGCTTCCTTGGCGGTCCTGAAGGCATCTTTTGGAGTGTCAACCTCATCTTTGGCCTTCTTCCCACCTGCCTTAGTGCCTGATGCTGCTCTCCTCTTTGGTGCCATGTCACTTTAAGAAACCACATGACCGCTTATGTTGATGTTATCGTTGGTTCTGAAATGCTACTTTAAATACAAGATTTCCCATAAATAATTCAAAAAGTCTGTGGTGGGTTGCTGGCCCACCCAAGGTGTCCCCTGCCCTGTGCCATGTGCCTCCTGGGAACAGCCCCAGGCTTCCCCCAACCCTGAATTGGGTAAGCAGTATAGAGAATGGGTGGATGGAATTCAAAAAGTGACCGTGTTTTATCTCAGATGTCAGGCTGAATGGATTTGGTAATAACAGAAATAAATTAATATTGTCATTTTATACACAGTGATTATGGAACACCGTTTATTCTTTTAAAGATACCAGACTCAGTTTCCTGGGCTGAATCTTTTGCCCAACATTCCTTACTTCATTAAATACCAATTTCTTTGTACTGTATATTTCTTTGTACACTCTGAAACACTTAAAGTTGGGGCGAAGTTGACTTCAATGTATTAAAACAATCATCCCTGGACAACCACATTTCTCTAAGACTTCATTAGTCATAAACACATATTGTAAAAGCCACAAAACACAAGACAATGTTCATGCAAACTGTGTTCCTGTCCAAAGAAATCCATTACTACAAAACACCGCACAAAGTACAGTACCTTGTTGTGCCCTGAAGCCACCACGCTATAAATCTAGTGTCAACCGAAGGGGTGTACAGTTTCTGTCTTTAAAGCCGTCTTTGTCTGCGCTACAACTACTGTAGTACAGTGTCACTCGTGTAAATCTTCTTTCGCCATGTTTTTCCCATTTAGGTGGAAAATCTTTCATGCAAAACACATTGTTCTATCTTTAGACCATCGTTTTGGCAGAAGTGTTTCACGATTAGCATGGGCTAAGTTTAATGTCCACTTGTTTTGTGCAGTCGTATACAACGGGGCTGAAGAGGATTAACATAACACTTTGTTTTGTCTCTGCATTTCGGGTTTAAAACTTTTGTTAGAAGTAATTCTGTACAGGGTTGTACCTTGTGTTTTTTTAGTAACTGACCAAAACGTTTATGACAAGTAAATGTGATAATACCTAGGTGATTGTTTTCGTCTTGTAAAGCTTCTACCCACTTTAATCGATTAAGAATGTCCACTTTAAATGTATAATGGTCGCTTCTTGGAGAGGACAAGTCTACTTGAGGAAACATCTACGTAGATATTGTAAGCAAAGTAGAACAGCTGAGCGGTGACGCGCCGCTTTGCCCGCACATGTCCCTTGTCTGCTGTCAAATCATTCAATACACTGAGCAAACACTTAAAATCTCCGACTCCTACATAGATACAAGACGCTAATTATGCATTTATAATCCCAACCATTAGGTTTTTTTCCTCATGGTATTGGTATTAATATCTGCAGTAATGCGCAGGTCTCGAAAACAGAGAGTAAGTTTTCTTTTTCGCGATTGAAAACTGATAACAACTGACTACATACAGAGGTAAATATCAACAAATGTTAGGGGAAAAAATATCTTACGTGAGTGCTTTGTGGCGCAGGGCTCAGTATCCTTCCAGCAAGTGAATATGGGTCGATGCGCATTTGCTGTGCTACGTTTTAAATATGAAGTCATCATGAGTCAGGATGAGGGGTGTGTGCACGCATTTTCTGTTTGTCGGCTTTGTGTACTAGAATCACTAAGCAACACAGTACTTAAGTTTTGTATTTGTTACCCAATCAGGAAATAAATAGCGTTAACACATTTTATGCTGATTTCGGAATAATCAAAGAGAGAGAGAGCCAAACTGGGCTGACCACAAAATCTTATTTTCTCGCATTGCAAATTACGATCGAATCAAACTACATGAACTGTCAAAGGAGGTAAACCTTGCGTCGCGTTAGGAAAGAGTTGTCACTCACAAGGGGATTAACATGTTTAAAATAAAGAATGGAAATATGTTTTTATTATTAGCAAACAAAAATTAATTAACAATATATAGTACATTCCACGTTTTTTTTTTTTTCATCTTGGTGTTTTTACCTAAGCAAAGACTTTTATGTGGCTACATAGAGCAAGGGTCAAACAGGGGTACGAGCACAGGAGTCACGACGGTGTCAAAATAAAAGTACCACACTTATCGGACAGGTCCGAAGGGTGTTCATTGAAAATATATCTCTTTTACGAAATATACATACATGGTCAGCGTTCTTACCTTACACAGGGAACAGGATCATCCAAGTGAGCACCAGTGATAGTAAATACAAAGCCTTGAAGCAATACGTTATGACCTGTGCTTTGCTGTTTCAGCAGAAACTCAAAACAGACAAAACTGATGCGGAACTACAAACAAGATCAGTGTTGTCTCTTGTTACGCCTCGCAGTAATCTCTGAATACAACATGTATGCCAGCATCTGAAGTTCCAATGGAATAAAATAATTTATGATTTTGTGTTCTTATGATAAGACAACACACTTTTATGTTTTAAACTTTTAATACAATTTTATTATATAACACGTTTTAGGAATGTTTGGTTGGACCACACGTAAAGTACACATTACGAATTTACGAACAAATTCACGCTTCGAATGGCCTCTCGGAACGTAACTCGTTCGTAAATTGTGGAGTCTCTGTAGTTCACTGTAATCAACATTACTGGTGCTGCTGTACATGCCCTGATATCCTTGTGTTCTGTGATTGCCCATTTTTAATCTTTATTTTTTTCTGACCCTCTCTGCCACTCTTCTGCCCAAGTTGGTGCCCATTCTGAGCAAAGGGGTCGTCTCAGTCTACATAAACGTATATCTAGACATAGCCCATAAATTGACTTCATAGTGATATCCTATTTAATATTTTTATATCATTCGTAGTTTGATTCTGTCCTGTATTAGGGTAGATTGCCCACAGGGCTTGGCGATCAATCAACTTTGGAGCCCCAGTGGGTTTTTTTCCTATGCTGTTATCTGGCTTTGTACATCAGTGTCCTGTAGAGCGAATGTTTATTCACCCCTTTTTTAAAAACTGTCCTTAATTACAGGCGACCCTCTTCAAATATTTTACAAATAAAATTTGAAACATTCATTTAATTACGATCTATTGGCAACAATAAGAGTCAAATATAAAACAATTCGTATAAATTGGTTTTGCGAAAGAAAGCTACAATTCACAAGATACAACTTTTTTGGGGAACCTAATTGTTACTTGAATTGTTTTCTGACCGTAGTTTATGGTGCACAGACTTCCGGTTTAAGATCTTTAAATTCTGTCCAATTAAAATTAAAAGCTCATGCTTTCTTATAAATCATTGGTCATTGTAAATCATAAGGCGGGATTTTAGTTTTCAGACGTAAAATCGATCAACGTATCAGATTGCGTTCTTTCGTGCAGGCGTGGTTACACCTTGGTTTGTGTGCACGTGGAAAATTGTCCATGTGAGTTTACTAGTTAATTCCTTTTTGGTTTTTTGGTAAAATTTTGTTTTGACAGTATAAGGAATTATATTTATTATACACAATTGGATTTATGATTTTGTTTAAAAAATCTATGAAGTGATATTGTACAGCATGTCCTTTTTTATAAAAAAGAAGGGGAACTCAAAGGTTTCCAAAATAGATGACATTACTGGCAAGAAGAGGAAGGTGGGTTTAAATTATAATCGTTAAAATAAAATATTCCAGTAAATAAGATTACGATAATAAGCGCTATTTTAACTACGTATGCTCAAGGTAAGCAGAAATATATTTGGAGTGCAAGCTATTTGGTGGCTTGCTCCTATTAATTATAAGTTTCGGCATTTTCAGGCTGAAGGTGAGATAAAAACAAAAGGAATTCTAAAAAGGTCTAAATCCAAGAGGCTGAACGAAGAAATCTCAAGTGACTCCGAGACCGAAAGGTATTCGTTCTCATTGCATTCTCTTTGTCGATGCTGCATGCATACAGGAAATGCGGTCGTCAGGCAGAGTTTTAATTAATATAACGTGTTGCTACATTATAGCCCTCAAGTCAATAGGAAAAAAGAAGATGAGGAAGAACAGATTGATGAGACCCCTCAAGAGAAGAAGCTCCGCTTGGCTAAACTCTACCTGGACCAGCTGCGAGAGGAGGGTGAGGAGACGCCAGGCGTTTATTTGCTTTTCCTTTTTATACGTCTATTTAAGTCTCAGTTTTAGCATTGTCAGAAATAAGCAGCGGTCAAATCACAGAACGTGATAAACGCGTGAGAATTTCCTTTATAGGAATTGTCTTACTGTTGTGTTAATTTACTGTGCATAAGACCGCCCGATTATACGACGTGTCGCACGGAAACAGTTACCCAAGTGTACAAGAATTAGTCTAAACAATGCATTTGGGTGGAAAGGGGGTTTGCACAATGGAGTGAAATAAAGTTCTGCGTTACAGAGGAGAAGGCGGCTGAAGACGAGTGTTATGAAGATGATGCTGTGGCTGGAAAACTGCAGGAGGAAGTGGTGCGTGCTTTATACCAGCAGCTCTCAGTGTTGACTTGTGTGTCTGGTACCTCTGTAAACTCTCAGTAATCTGCTGTATCTTTGCATTTGCTCTCCATTAGCTTGAACAGAAAGGGAGACTCCAGCGGCTTGTTGCAAAAGATGTAAGTGTTGTTCCCCCTTCCTTTTCATGTGTATTACTCAGCGTTGTTCTGGGTAAGACTTAATTACTTTGTGTTTGTGCTGTTGTTTCAGTACTTGGTCCCAGAACCTGCTGACTTGCGTTTGTTAAGAGGCCACAAGCTTCCGGTTACCTGCCTCGTTATTTCTCCAGATGACAAGTTTATTTTCTCTGCTTCCAAGGACTGCTCCATCATCAAGTGTCAGTAACTGCTTCCCAAGCAACCTGTTGTCTTCCTTTGAAAACTTGCTAAAGCTAAAAGTGCATTTTTAAAAGCCAGTTACCTGTTTACAATGGGCTCTGCTTATATTTAGACATGCTACTTCAAATCTCCCTAACGTGCATCTAACGCCTGCATTACTGCTTCAGGGGATGTCGAGAGTGGTCAGAAGTTACACGTGGTGCCAGGGGGGAGGAAGGGGACGGAAGATCGCCATGTGGGTCACACCGCTCACGTCCTGTGCATGGCGATATCATCAGATGGCAAATACCTGGTGAGTCACCTCACCTGTGTTGAGTGCAGCTGGTGAAGAGACCAATTTATGGACTGAATATTCAAGTACTTCTCTGTTGTTCTGTGCGCTTGTAATGTCCCACTGTTTCGGGGACATGTTTAGAGTGAGCTGGTGGAATTAATGCCGAAACAACAAAAGTACAAGAATCCAGAAACGCATGTTTTGCTGTCAAGTAATTTTGAGTATATTTATGCAGATGTATGTCTTTGCACAGGCTACGGGTGACATGAATAAATTGATCATGATTTGGGACCCAGCCACGTGTAAACGCCTCCACATGTTTACTGGCCACCGAGGGGCAGTTTCTGTGAGTGCTTTGTGTTGTTCTTCCTTTCGTTTGGACTGTGGTGTGTACTGCGCGGGTACATTTAATGCGGCTGCCCCTGTCTTTTCCCTCACAGGGCTTGTCTTTCAGAAAGGGCACGCATGACCTTTACAGCGCGTCACACGACCGCTCGATCAAGGTGTGGAACGTGGATCAGAATGCTTACGTGGAAACCCTGTGAGTGTAAAGCGCTGTTACTGAGAGGCAGAGTGTGCTCTGGGGGTGGGCACGCTCTGGGGGGGTACAGAGGGTGACACCCATGTTTCTAACTGGAAGTCATATTTACTTCGGTGCCATGACAAACAGGGGGCCCTTTTCAGCTCTGTAGCCTAGGTGGAGTTGAGGATCCATGTTAGCCTCTGACCCATGCTGATATGAAAAAAATAATTGATTTAATTTTTTTTCATATCAGCAACTGGATGTGAAAAACATAAGGCCAAGTTCTATATTTAGAGGTGATATGGACCATATAGTTAACGCTTCTTGTAATTACAAGCACACAAGCTGTCTGTTTGTGTCAGTGATCACCATCTTGTCTGTACAGATTCCTTGGTGTTAATCATTATTAATTGGTGTTAATCATTAAAAATTTGTTTTAAGCTTGTAAGCAGTCGCAGACAATCCTCAATGTTACTGTTTTACACATAAAGGGAACCAGACAGCCTTAGCAGACAGATCCTGGGGGAGATTGCTGTGATTCTTATAAAGGGGATATTACCTGAATGAGAAAATTGGCAACGTGCTGCAGTGTTGACTAAATTTAGAGTTCTTGAATCTGTTACGCTGGAGGGAGGCAGGTTCTGCTGTCTTTTGAGCATCCTGTGTGAGCCCTTTGTTTGTAGTTTTCACAAAGGCACATTTTGTGTGTGTGCGCGCACATCTTCAGGTTTGGCCACCAGGACGTGATAACGGGCTTGGACAGTCTGAGCAGGGAGCGGTGTGTGACCGCTGGAGGCCGAGACGGTACCGTAAGAGTGTGGAAGATCACAGAGGAGTCGCAGCTGGTGTTCCACGGCCATGAGTGAGTCCCTGGCTCGGGAGGTCCAGGTCGAGTGATACTCAACCAGCACATCCAGCCAGCCTCTTTCCAGTTGTCTAAACACCCCTGCCATTCATCTTGGTTTGGGTTTCTGTTTTAGAGTACATTTTCAGGACTAAGTGACAGATATTTTGAAATAACTTTCTCTGGTAAGCTATCCACACCGACCTCCATTTATACATGTGAAAACAAACACATAAGTGCACTTTTAGTTATGTTTTTATATTGAAAGTGGCTGTCATGCACATTCATAGATGCAGGTTCATGAATAATACTGGTCTCAAAATGGTTTAAATTAAAACTGTTCATTTCCTGGCAGCACAGTGGCATGGTGGTTAGCATCTTTGCCTACACCTCCAGGCCTTGGGTTCGATTTCCCTCTTGGGTCTGTGTGCGTGGAGTTTGCGTGTTCGCCCCGTGCTTGGTGGGTTTTCTCCGGGTTCTCTGGTTTCCTCCCATGGTCCAAAGACATGCAGGTTAGGTTGATTGGCGTTTGCAAATTGCCCGTTGTGCGTGCGTGTGTGTGTGTGTGTGTGTGTCTTTGTGTCTCTGTGCCCTGTGGTGGGTTGGCGCCTTGCCCAGGGTGTCTTCTGCCCTGTGCTTCCTGGGATGGGTCCAGGCTTCCTGCGACCCTGAATTGGATAAGCGGTTTAGAGGAAGGATGGCTGTATGTTTGCTTTCTGTAATATTCATACCTTTTTTCCTCTTTATTTTAGGGGTTCTATTGACTGCATTCAGCTCATAAATGAAGAACATATGATAACAGGAGCCGATGATGGGTAATGGTCTTGTTTTAGTGGCTCCTTGTTCCCGTTGTATACGTGTGTGTTTGTGTTAGTACCATGGAGGCACTGATGTGTCGCTGCCTTCCACAGCTCCTTGGCCGTATGGAGTGTACACAGGAAAAAGCCCATCTGCACAGTGAAGCAGGCGCATGGTTGCCATGGTGACTCAGACCTCGCACAGCCCTGCTGGGTGTCGTCTGTAACGGCGTTGCAGAACAGTGATCTGGTGGCGACAGGTAGGTGTGGATTTCGGAGCCAGTCTTGCTCGGGGTCCGGTTTAATGTGCACCTCTATGTTGAGTGTTCACAGCTTGGAGTGTGTCACTCCTGCACCTGGGGATGTTAGGGGTCAGAGATTAGTGGATTTTAGGTGTGGCGTCACCTGTTTATGTGTTTATGGTGGGTGCTAAACCAGTCCAGTAACAATGATGGTAAACTAGATGAGATTTCTGTGACTTGATGGATTACTGAAAGAATTTTCTCAACTACCCTAAAACACAATTTTGATTAAAAGCACTACATAAATATTTGTGTTGATAAATGACAGTATCATGTATGAATTTGTATGAACACCCTTTCTGGGTGGAGTTAAGGAAGGCTGGGGTTTTAATGCTAAAGACTGACCCCAGATCAGTAGCATCTCTCCCACATTAGACATGTTGCCCCTGAGTGAGCGAAATGGTAAATGTGTGTTATTTCTGCAGGTTCCCATAATTCCAAGGTGCAGCTGTGGCGTTGTGGTGAAGGTTATCGTAGCCTAGAGTCACTCTTCAGTGTCCCGGTGGTAAGGTTCCTTACTGTTTCAGTGTCCGGGTGGTAAGGTTCCTTACTGTTTCAGTGTCCCGGTGGTAAGGTTCCTTATTGTTTCAGTGTCCCGGTGGCAAGGTTCCTTACTGTTTCAGTGTCCCGGTGGTAAGGTTCCTTACTGTTTCAGTGTCCGGGTGGTAAGGTTCCTTATTGTTTCAGTATCATGGTGGCAAGGTTCCTTACTGTTTCCAGCAGACACTTCCAACTTGCAGCTTATATTTAAAACATGTGTTTTTTTTTTTTTTTTTTTTTTTTTTTTTTTTTTTTATTTTTTTGCCCAATTACTTTTTCCCTTAATTTCAACTGTCATTAAGTGTTAATGGGCCATTGGGTTAATTTTAGAGATGCATTTGTTATGATTATAATTATTATAATTATTTTTAGCGTTGCGTAATTAAAAAGTGTCAGGTAAACACTGAATAGGCAGTATCAACATTGCTATATTTTTGTGAAAACAATTTAAATATTTTTTTTAGAGGAGCAGTCAGTGCCATGCTCTTCCAAATTAACAAGCTATGTCAATTTTTAATTAAAGCCTTTGTTTGGGGGAAGATTGCATTTGTTCAGCGTATTGAATTCAGTTTGTGTTCTCACAGGAGGGTTTTGTGAACAGTCTGAAGTTCTCCCATTCTGGAAATTTCCTGGTGGCAGGAGTTGGTCAGGAGCACAGGTATTGCCCTCATTCTGCTACAGTAGTATGTGTTATAGGTGCTATTACACAATTAAAATTATATTTACATTTACATTTTTTTTTTTCTCTGCACATCTATATAGTTTTGTGTTGTAAGACATGATTAAAATATTCTACAGTAATTAAATGGTTTGTTCCAGTAACTATTTTCTGCAACATTGTAGGATCAGTTTCTTGCAAAAAAAAAATCATCAGCGTTAAAAGCATGCCCATTATGTACCTGTAATTATATTTGAAGATTGGATGCAGTTTTGTAATAAATTAGCATTGACTGTGTTCTTAAGATAACAGGAAGTGTCTGGTTACCATGGTTAAAAATGCATTATGGACTTTAGGTTTTATCTGATTGTCTTTTGGAGTGACAAAATGGCTGTTCTGTCAGAATGTCAGTTTTTGCCCTGAAGATCCAAGCAGTGCATCTACATTAGTCTATTAGTCACGTGACCGTTTATGCCAAATATTGCATATTTTGAAATTAGCAACAGTTCAGTAAATTCAGGTCAGTCTTTAGGATCAAATGTTTGATTTTTAATTGGTAATTTATATTATAAATAACCCCTTTTGATACATTAGAAATTAATAGCTACTGTTTGGTTAGGTAACAGTACTGGTTTTAATAAATTTTTGAACAGTAGATGGCGCTGTTGTAACGCTGGGTTCTGACTCCTTTTTTTTTTTTTTTTTTTTTTTTTTTTTTTTTTTAAACCGAAGACTTTGAGTTCTTGTATTCATAGTTGATATTTGAGTTAATGGGAAGATGTCTTTTTTGGATTTCTGACAGCGTTTGTTCAGGAGCTAACTATTTTGTGTTTACTTGACAGGCTGGGCAGATGGTGGAGAATTAAGGAAGCCAAGAATGGATTGTACATTATTCCTCTAAAAAAATCAAACCTCAGAACAGAGGACCAGCAGGAGCAGGAGTGATCTGTAGCTGATCAAGGTGGATGGTAGCTTGCCAATTACTTCTAAAAATATGCTCTAGAAGATAACATGTTAACTGTATACTTTCTTCAATTAAATACCTATTATTAAATGACTGTATTGTGTGTTTGTTGAATTGACTGACCGTGCTCCCCTCTTGTCACCTCGCTTGATTTGTGGCTTTGGGCCCTTACTGTGCTGAACAGGGTTCTCCAGTCGTGTGGAGAAATAAGGCCCAGTGCACTGGCTGATAATTATCTAAAGCATTTAATGCCAAACAATGTGGGTTGGCTGGTTAAGAGAGCATCTGTGTGTAAATTAAATTATACTTGTGGGCTGCTTTGTAGGTAAAGAATGAAAGTTTTTGTGTGTGAGACAACATTGTGGCCTCCTTGGTCTTTTGCGGTTTTAAAGATGACAGGTGTGATGTGGAAGCTGCCCAGTCAACAGGAGCAGAGGCGCTTCTGCTTTAACAGGATGCCTGTTTGTTAAACTGAACAGTGCTCCTGATGGAGTAAAAACAGGCACCTGTACCTTTATTTCCTGAACGATTATTTCAGAGCTCATTAGTAGGGTGTTATGAGCTTATCTTGCTGAGTGTTAAAAAAAAAAAAAAAAAAAAACTATATAATTAAAAAAAATTACTTTTTGCTAAATTTTAATGTGTTGCGCTTTTATGGAATAACACTAGAAGATGTTGACAAACTGCTACCAGGATTCCATGTTACATGAAACTGGTACAATTGAACACCATGTGGGAGATGTACAGACTATTTTAAGCCAACTAACAACAAATTATGAAAATATGTCTCCTATAAGACTGGCATATCCTACCCATGAAAGATGACACTGCTGTACCTAGATGATGATTGTAAAAATAATTTTCCACTTCCTCTACCATCAGTTTACATAGAAACCCAAGACCATGTGCCCTTTTTTTCTGTTCTTTCATACACACAGTTAGGTCAGACTTTGTCTCTTCTCCCAGAATTGTGTGAACTTGTGTCATTTACTTTAGAACTAGGACCACATTTAAATAAGCAAAACACCAGACACATTTAATATTAATAAAAAACACATTTTATTTACATAAATTACAAGAAAGCACAAACTTGTTCACCAGAATCTACATTAAAAACACCTGTCTTATGATACATTGAACAGCTTTACAATAGTTTACTTTATGTCTTAAAAATGGGGTATACTGAATTATTATAGCTACCAGTCAGAAAGAGAAAAAAGAATTGGGACATAGTACTCACAGCACTTAAAGGACAATAAAATCTGAATCGCTCCCACAATGCACTCTGGCTCCATGACTACGAAGATGACCGAAACCGAGGCCCAGCTGTTCGTCCTCACAACGACGATGTTGTTGAGTCCACCACCTCGCGCCCGTTGCACACCGTTGGCACAAAATTTGAGGCCGAATCTGTAAGTAGAGAGCGATTTTATTTAGTGCGGAGATCTTTGGAGTAATTCTGAGTAAGCCAGCAAGCTTCTGTACAGACGGTTTGCTATAATGTAGACATGGCACATAATCGGGTCCCCTTCCTCTCGGTCTTGGATTTTATTTAAGGTTTCTGAAGCTCTTTATCCAGGGTCATGAAGGGGGGGACATTCAGAGAAATCTGGGCAACGTGGTGTGGAGTAGGGTGACCCTGGAAGGCAAAGACGGTTCAACACAGCTGAACATGAAGGTGTTGGGACTGTAGGAGGAAGTCCACACTGGGACAGGAGGAACACACAAGCTCCTTACACAAGGAACGTGGGCGATGTCATTTCTTTGTAGGGTGTGTTGTGTTACAAACCAGCCTGGGTGTGAAACAACTAAGGAGGGTGAGGGGATACACCCCCCAGTATTTTGTATATCCATGGGTATATGTGTATTGTTGTACTGTCCTTTGTGCAATCCTGTTCTCCTGTACCAAAATCTCTCCTATACCCTTTGCATCTTACAATAGTTAGCAGTACGGGTGCAGGGTAGACACAGTCCTCACAAAGCTAGTGTGAAAAAGCTACACTAAGGAACAGAGAGGGAAACAGTGTGGAGCTACGTAGCTGGTGAACGTTAGGTGGTTGCATGCCATGGAAATATACATGCTGAAGATCCCTGCTGTAATGCAGAAGAAAGGCCGTCCTGTCGTGGAGAGAAGACGGCGCTGATTAGTAATTCCATGTGAGGGACGGAGCTGTTTAATGCAGTCCGCAGTGCAAACTACGGAGGCATCTTTTATTATGATATGATAAGAAGGCAGTTGGCAAACATGGCTGAATAATCTCATGGGGGCAGCTCTGGAGGTTGTCCAGCTGCCAAGGAGTCGGGAAGACAGGTGTTATAACAAATAATTACGTGAAGATTAGTGGCGCTTGTTGTTGAGGGCATGTACTGGGAAAATGTATGTATAAATGTGGCATCAGCCAACCCTCCCCCCGCTGGCCCCTTTTACAGCAACAGTGGAGAACGGCGCCACATACTCTGCGAGAGGCTGGAGCCAGGCCCCGTGGTGACGCTGAAGCGCGTCGTGGGAACTCTAAGCGTGGCCACGTTCTTCTGAGGCTGGAAGAGGATGATGTGCGTCTTGGGGGCAAAGAGGCAGCCCAGCACCACGGAGCCGCTCAGGCTGACCGAGATGCACATGGTGGTGGTCTGCACCTGTGGGGACATCAAGGGTGACAAAGGGCTGGTGGTGAGCCTCATCTCCGCCGAAGTGGAAGAGCACGTACTTGCATTGTCTTGCATCACAACACAGAGTGACATTACACAGACAACACACCTTCCGGTGTCTTGTCTGTGGCCAGCCTCGGGTGACGAGTTGAGGTAAGGTCCAAGTGTCATGTCTGGATGCTGGGATCATACCGTAACTGACCCACAGGGAGGAAGGTACAGAAGGAACCAGTACCAGCAAACACTCAAACACTATTGGTCTCCCTGGACACAGCCGTGCCACCGTGACAGTGCCCTAAACAGACATGTGGCACAGCTCACAGTGTGGGTACACACGCCAATGTGCCAGGCCACAGCTTTTAACACTAGGTGTTATGGGATATTATGAGTTGATATATGAGCAACTGTTCCATGCATTTTTCCCAACATGCCTCAAACTAGACCAGACCCATTTTCGATTCTAATCCAGCCTCTGAATATAATTTTCTTTCTTTTTTCTGTCTTTTTCTCTCATCTTATATGTAAAACAGTGCATAAACAGCTTCCAGACATGTATACTGTACATATGCATATGGAACAAGTGCACAACACACTCAGTTTTTCTTACATTACTATACAGTTTGCCCTTGTGAAGGGAACTCTAATAAAACACGGAAGGGGAAAATTCAATGGAGAAAAATTGTAAGCAAAGAAAATGACATTGAACCTTAATGCAGATCTGAAATATTCTCTTTCTGAGGTTATGCAAATCTTTGTGAAAGCTGCTGTCCAGAATTTAAACTAGCAACATAATTATTTGTTAAATGTTGAATGTTTTGCGATCATTTTATTGGTTTTCTGTTTCATGGTTTTATGCAGCGCTGCTAAAAGAAATAGCTGTCTGTTTTTATTATACCTGAGGGAGGGAATACCAAAAACATCACTGACCTTCACAGTGGAGAAATCATGTTTTGAATTTTATATGGTAACTAATCTAGTTTACTCTGACACCATTTCAGCATTTTACTGCATCTGTGCAACACGATGCTGAATGAAAAAGAACACGACACTGGATCATACATGTGTCGTGTCATGGGGAGGTGTCCTTTAATTCCAATGAGTTTTACAGATCTTAAAATATGTCCAATGTGTAAAACCATGTCCCAGGTAGATTACGGGCTTCGTATTTCGTTCAAGGGTACAACTGCACGTCCCACAGCTAAGAATATGCACTGAAAAATCTGTACAGATTAAATAAAGCTCTAAATGTATGGCTACATGTTAAAAAGCTAAAATACGTACTGCACACAAATGCTATCACTTTAGTGGTAAGAGAATGATACTAAAGGTATTTGTATTACAATATTAATATACATTAATTGCTGTATGATTTGGTCAACCGTTTTTCTTCTCCAGCTGGGAGCTTATGGGTTAA